>CM064861.1:53550116-53734917 GCA_032719365.1 Prinsepia uniflora | reverse complement strand
GGGTCCCGATCCAACAAGTTGAAAAGCTCCCTCGACCATCTATAAACGGAGAACGACTTGGCTTCTCAAAGGACAAGCAATCAACCAATCAAAACACAACAAATTGATCTCTGAACCTATGAACACCTCTAAAAAAACAACTGGCCCTTGTAGCAAAAACTGCTTCTTTGGACCTAGGAAATTAGGATGCAACTTTTCTTCTCACCCCTTTGAGACATTTATGCAACTGCCTAACTGTCTTCCTGACCGCTCTAGCAGCATTCTTATAATGGTTATGCTTCATTCCTTGTATAAACCTTCTTTCTAACCATTCGTGTCATAAAGGTTTCCTTCATCTCGACTGACCAGTTCATGGACTTTCGGGGGAAGTTCTGTAATGACCCGTCCCGAATATCGGGATTGAATATTAATTAATCATGATTTAGAATGACTAATCGGGGATTAGTTGAGTGAAATCGGACGAAACGTGCAAAATGACCGTTTTGCCCCTAGCGTGGGCAAAATGTTGACTTTTAGTTCGGGCGGTCAAATGGACTTTGGCCGATGACTGTGACGTAGTTCGGGACGTTACGAGTTCATAGACAGGTGGCACGTTCGATTCCGACATTCGAGGTGAAAGTTATGATGTTCGGAAGTTGAGGGGTATTTTGGTAATTTGGCATATTAGGGGCCAAATGTTGACTTTTTGATCGGGAGGTCCGATGGGCGAGGGCCAAGGACCGTTATGTAGGGCTCGTCGATACGAATCCAACGACAGGCGGCATGCCGAAATCGGAGATTCGACGACGAAGTTATGGTCACGGAATCAGGCTCGATTAACCGAACGAACCGGGAATAAAATAATATTTTAATAAGAACAGTAGCCGGTGACTGGACACACTTGGATGAGTGACAAGTGTCACTCATCCCTTAAAATCAGGCACAAAACATGGATCCATGATTTTGGGGAGACCAAATAATTATGTTTTATTATTTTTAATTAATTAATTATCCTCTAATTTCCATTATTTCTCTTCTGTATTCTTACCCGTGTGCAAGCAAACATAGAGAATGAGAGAGTCTGAAATTGGCCACCATTTCCTTCCATTTCTGAACCAAAGTGTGAGTAATTGAGAGGGTGTTGAGATTTAATTAGCCAGGATTAACGAGGGACTGAGTGAGGGCTTGAATTTGGAATTTCGAATTTTCGAATTTTGAGGGGGGAAATTCGAATTGGAAGTTTGGAGCCGTGTTGATCGAAATTGAGTTCATTTCTAGTCTTCTGGGATTACCACGACCTGTTTCATCGAAAGAACGAAGACAATTGAGGTCCAATTGAGGTAGAACAGAAGCACTGTAGTCGCAGAGAGTTCGAGCTTGAGTCGTGGAGTTTGAGCTGTGATTGGATGCAATTGAGTTGGGGAAAATGCTTACCTGAGTCCCTTGATGCTGCTGGATTAATCAATTTGGGGAAATCGTGTGACGGTGAAGGTTTTGGAATGTTGAACAATGGCCGGAGGACCTTCGATTGATCATCTGTGATCGTGGGGTTATAGGTAATGTTGTTTGTAATTGAGTCCACAGATCTTTAATTGAACTTAATTCGAAACTGACTGAATGTTCAATTGATGGAAACAACGTCGAATTGGTAGGAAATTAACCGGGTTGCCTCGCGGGTTAAATGGCCCGTTTTACAGACAAACGGGTTGGGACGGTGACACTGTAGCAGGCGCGTGGATTTCACGCGCAGCCACTCACGGCGGCGCGTGGGGGCGCGTCCGGCCTAGTCTCAAGGTGAGGTCAACATGACTTTTGATCCTCTTAGTGTAACGAACATTTTGACGTTGATTTCGGTGAAATCGGATATTGTTTCGATAATGTTCCGCGTATCCGAAGTTTTGTATTACGTGAAAAATACGTATTTAAACCCCGGAAAAATTGGGGAAAATTATATGATGTATTTTGATATGCTAATAACCCTCTATAATGATTTTGGGCAGGAGACGTGATTTCCGGATTTTACGGAAAAACGTGCAGCTCGGAAACGAACCGTTTTGAACGGTGTGTGTGAGTGGACTTTGTTTTCTAATTGTGATGCATGCATATATGATTTTGATGCCTTATTATATGATTTTATATGCTTGGGCATGATTTATGTTTCAATCCGGTAATTTCTCGGTTTTATGATTATTATATTATTATTTTGAGCGATTTTCGAGAAATTACGAAATATGGTAAAAATGATGTTTGGACTTGGTTTATGAGTCCGAGATTGAAATTGATTGAAAATAATGGTTGGACTCGGATTATTGAGTCATGGATTGAAAATGATATTTGGACTCGGGTTATGAGTCAGTGATTGACTTTGTGGATTTACGTGAAAATGGCAACGGAGGTTGCAACGCATGGATTTGCGTGATAATGTTATTTTGGGCATGAGAACCTAAGTGAATAGTGATTTTGACTCGGAATTGGAGTTATTGGTGAAATTGTGAAATTAATGATTTATTGGGATTTTATGATTATTTTAATCAGTCTTTCGGGTACGTTTTACGAGGAATGTGCAAATGATGTTTTGGGCTAGGCCCGGAGTTTAAATGATTTCTAAAATGCTGTTTTGACTTAGTTGGTGAGTCAATGATGATTTTCGGATTATTCTATTGATTTAAATGTGATTTTAACGGTTTATGTGTAAAAGGTATTTTGGGCTTGAGACCCAGTTGAGAATGACCTTGACTTGGTATGAAGTCAAGATTTGATTGAAATGTTTTGGGATGTAATTCCCGGGATGGTTTTCATTGTGATTGTGATATTCCCAGACGGTCGGTGCTTGGGGGATTACCCAGACGACCGGAGCTTGGGGGATGTGATTGTAGGATCGGGAGTTGATCCTATGGTAGTCAGCTTCTCGGATGATACTGAGCCTGGATGTACCACTCGGAGGTGTCTGAACCTGGGGATGTGTTCGCCCAGAGGTGACTGAGCCCGAGGAGGTTGAACCCAGAGGTGTTTATTCCCGAGAGAGTGACTGGATATTGGCCTACGCGTAGTGCAGCATTTGTGAGTAGCGTAGTTTGATTGATTGTGCACTTGTGAGTAGTGCGGATGTGATTTGTGATATTTTATGCACTTGTGAGTAGTGCGGATTGGTTGGATTGATATATTTCTTGTGCACTGGTGATTAGTGCTGATTGGTATTGATTTTGATGATGTACTGGTATTGAGTACGGGTTTTTGGTCTTTGTGGCCAGTGATTATGTTTTCACATGGTTTGGCCTGAGAGCCGGGATTTGATGTTTTACAACATGAACTGATTTGGTGAACATGAGTTTTATGGACCATGGGAAAATATGTTTTGATTCTATCGGTCACTCATGTTTTACGATATGCATGCAAGTTTGTGAAAACTGGAGGGTAAGATTGTATTTTGATAAATGTTTTTATAAGAGGTCATTTTTGTCCACTCACACCTTTTCTGTTTTGTGACCCTCCAGGCCGTGGTACGACGCTCGGGACTGATCGTGAGGCAGTGACAGCAGCAGAAATCCGCGCAAACATCCCTTGTCTGGCAAGCACTGAAGGGGAGTTTCGGACCTTTAGTTGACTTGTCAGACGGGAGCAGGACCGGGCACGGGTTTTGACGTCCAGTTGGGACGGGTCCTGTCAAATTGGTATCAGAGCATTTGGTTCTTGATTTCTGTTGATACGTCATGCCTCCGAGTCGTGCGTCCCGTACACGGTCTGAAGATGGGAGGGGCGAGAGTAGTGTTAGTAAAGGCCCAGATATTGAGCGAGCTCGACGGTTGGGAGCCACTGTGTTTCGTGGTGATTCGGGACCGAATGGTGCCGAAGATTGGCTTACACGATTGGAGAGGATTTTTGAGGTTATGATATGTCCCCTGGAGGACATGGTACCCTTAGCCACTTTTCTCTTGGATGGCTATGCTTACAGGTGGTGGCATAGTTTACAGTTGACTGGCTGGGATGCCCGTACCTTGGCATGGGATGCATTCCGAGAGCGATTTTTGGATCAGTTTTATCCTCGCTCATTTCGGAACGCTAAGGAGGTTGAGTTTCTCCAATTGCAGCAAGGGAATCGGTCAGTGGTCGATTATGAACAGCAATTTTTGCACTTATCAAGTTTCGCTCCTCTGTATGTGGCTACTGAGGAGGATAAGTGTCGAAGGTTTGAGCAGGGATTGAGGAATGAGTTACGAGGTGCTGTAACTGTTGGCTCGTATTCTACCCTGAGGGAATTATCGGATGCTGCTATCCGAGTGGAGGCTACTATTTTACCTGTGCCAGAACAATCTTTGGGCTCTGGACGACGCCGAGAGCGTCAGGACACTGAACAGATGAGTCAGGAAACAACGAAGCGAGTTAGCCTTCATACTCTTGTGTCGCAATCCTCGGTAGGCGTTCATTCGGGTGGAACTTCAACCCAGTCGACAAGTAAGCGGCGTGGTGGGGCAAGTCGCCTCAGCACTGCCACTTGTCACTTTTGTAGGAAACTTGGACATTTGCGAAGGAACTGCCCCGATCGACTGGACCGTAGGTCAAAATAATTGTATTGATCCTTGTAAATGGTTTGTATTGTCCATTTGTGTTGTAATATTGTATCATGTGTTTTGGGTGTGTCGGACTAGTGTGGGTCCGGATGGTTGTTTTTGTTCACAGTTTGGTTTGTAGATGGGCGTGTTGGGCCCAGAATAAACTTGACCCGGGGATGAATATTGGTGTTATCGTTTGGGGTCATCCTTGGTTTTCCCTAGGTGGGATGGCAAGGGTAGATATGAGGTAATCAGTGAGAACCCACAGTCGCGGCATGTCTCGTCGTTGACTGAACTTTCTAATTGTGGGCGTTAGTTGTCAAACGTTGTGACAGTACGCGAATTAGATGAGGGTGTCAGACCTTATGGTTCCTAGTAGTTAACCGTGTGGATCCTAGGTGGATCGGGTTTGTGATGTCGTGGACATTGGGCATTGTGACGATCTAGGATCGTGATGTTCATGGTCAGCTGACGTCGTGATGGATCTGGACCGTAATCCTGATGATCCAGTTGGGTAGAGAGTTTGTCACTCTTACTCCGGTATGTGAGTCGTAAATGACGGGACTGAACTTCTTTTCGAAGTGGAGCCCTTTTGTGGTATGTTACTCAAGTGAGTAAGTTTCCGAAGTGATCGGATTTTGTCAACCTTAACCGTGTGGTTGTTGGATTGGCTTCCTTATGAAGTCAACCGAGTATAATAAATGGGTAACCGATAGGTTCGGTTTTGGTGTGTCCGAGTGGACGTGAACGAGATTTCGGGTTTTGGAATCGAATTTCTGGGTGACGATTCAGGATTCGATTTTAGAACTTGAAAGTGGAATACTGGATTTGGGTGCGGAATGATTATTCCAAATGCTAGCTTACGGAATAATGATTTCGGATTCGGATTTGGACATGAATTAAAAATGTGATGTATAGGGTTCGGATTCGGGATTTCTTACGAAATTGCGGATTCGAATTTGGAATTGGGACTAGTTGATGGGTGGAGTTTCGATTTGTCTCTTGCTGGATTGGGCAAATGGACTCCATTATTGGAACATGTTTGGCTATGACCTAGGTGGTTGTAGTCTTGTCAATAGATAGATGTGTGTACCTTGTTTATGGTTTGGGGTACGATACTTTGCAGACTTGTGGTGTCGGGTGACGATATACGGATTATACCAGTAGTACGTTGGTGAACGTGTTAGTAGTCGACTTAATCCTGATACCATTGGATGGGTTGTAAACGTGAACTGGACATTGAACACGATGCACTGGGCAGAGTGATTCTGATGATTTCAGTGATTGTTTGAGCAGGTGCTCTGAGCCATGGTTGGCTAGTATAACTCTAGTGTTGAGTTGTGTGATCACTGCTAGGCTGGTGTTCAATGTGTTCCAGTTACACCGTCTGTTTGAGTGTGATGACGGTATGCACATACTCAGGATGAGTGAGTTGGTGGTTAGTGTGACCGCAAGTTGCTTTGCGGCGAGATGTTACCTTGTCGTGACCTTACCAGCATCTGGGATCGTTGAGGGGGTGATAGTTGTGGATACTGTTGTTGGTATTTTTCGCAAGATTGAGTTTGCCCTGCGAGGGGAGATCGTGTTGTTGATCTTGTGCTACATTGACGGACGTGGTAGTTTGATGTATTGTCACTGATTTGTTACTGATTGGCGCTTTACTAGGGTGGTAAAGCTTGGTGGTGACAGTTTGGCTTGTGGTGTTAGCATGGACTGACAAGTGAATTTTGGTGACTCTCTATGAGAGCGGATGTCAGGGCACATTAGTGACTACGTGGGGCCGTCAGGCTGAAGGAGTCAGCTTAGTGACGACATTGCCAATTTCTGGTGATTCATTTTCACTCGGGGTGGTCGAGTGTAGTCAGTACGACGTGCATCTGTGATATGACGTCTGAGTGCAGACGAGTTCTGCATTGGCTAGTGGGTGTACAGGTGTACACGTGTTGTGAGGCCCATTTGTTTTCCATGAGGTAGATGTGGAATACAAGTAGTTGGAATTTCGGGGACGAAATTCTTTAAGGAGGGAAGGTTGTAATGACCCGTCCCGAATATCGGGATTGAATATTAATTAATCATGATTTAGAATGACTAATCGGGGATTAGTTGAGTGAAATCGGACGAAACGTGCAAAATGACCGTTTTGCCCCTAGCGTGGGCAAAATGTTGACTTTTAGTTCGGGCGGTCAAATGGACTTTGGCCGATGACTGTGACGTAGTTCGGGACGTTACGAGTTCATAGACAGGTGGCACGTTCGATTCCGACATTCGAGGTGAAAGTTATGATGTTCGGAAGTTGAGGGGTATTTTGGTAATTTGGCATATTAGGGGCCAAATGTTGACTTTTTGATCGGGAGGTCCGATGGGCGAGGGCCAAGGACCGTTATGTAGGGCTCGTCGATACGAATCTAACGACAGGCGGCATGCCGAAATCGGAGATTCGACGACGAAGTTATGGTCACGGAATCAGGCTCGATTAACCGAACGAACCGGGAATAAAATAATATTTTAATAAGAACAGTAGCCGGTGACTGGACACACTTGGATGAGTGACAAGTGTCACTCATCCCTTAAAATCAGGCACAAAACATGGATCCATGATTTTGGGGAGACCAAATAATTATGTTTTATTATTTTTAATTAATTAATTATCCTCTAATTTCCATTATTTCTCTTCTGTATTCTTACCCGTGTGCAAGCAAACATAGAGAATGAGAGAGTCTGAAATTGGCCACCATTTCCTTCCATTTCTGAACCAAAGTGTGAGTAATTGAGAGGGTGTTGAGATTTAATTAGCCAGGATTAACGAGGGACTGAGTGAGGGCTTGAATTTGGAATTTCGAATTTTCGAATTTTGAGGGGGGAAATTCGAATTGGAAGTTTGGAGCCGTGTTGATCGAAATTGAGTTCATTTCTAGTCTTCTGGGATTACCACGACCTGTTTCATCGAAAGAACGAAGACAATTGAGGTCCAATTGAGGTAGAACAGAAGCACTGTAGTCGCAGAGAGTTCGAGCTTGAGTCGTGGAGTTTGAGCTGTGATTGGATGCAATTGAGTTGGGGAAAATGCTTACCTGAGTCCCTTGATGCTGCTGGATTAATCAATTTGGGGAAATCGTGTGACGGTGAAGGTTTTGGAATGTTGAACAATGGCCGGAGGACCTTCGATTGATCATCTGTGATCGTGGGGTTATAGGTAATGTTGTTTGTAATTGAGTCCACAGATCTTTAATTGAACTTAATTCGAAACTGACTGAATGTTCAATTGATGGAAACAACGTCGAATTGGTAGGAAATTAACCGGGTTGCCTCGCGGGTTAAATGGCCCGTTTTACAGACAAACGGGTTGGGACGGTGACACTGTAGCAGGCGCGTGGATTTCACGCGCAGCCACTCACGGCGGCGCGTGGGGGCGCGTCCGGCCTAGTCTCAAGGTGAGGTCAACATGACTTTTGATCCTCTTAGTGTAACGAACATTTTGACGTTGATTTCGGTGAAATCGGATATTGTTTCGATAATGTTCCGCGTATCCGAAGTTTTGTATTACGTGAAAAATACGTATTTAAACCCCGGAAAAATTGGGGAAAATTATATGATGTATTTTGATATGCTAATAACCCTCTATAATGATTTTGGGCAGGAGACGTGATTTCCGAATTTTACGGAAAAACGTGCAGCTCGGAAACGAACCGTTTTGAACGGTGTGTGTGAGTGGACTTTGTTTTCTAATTGTGATGCATGCATATATGATTTTGATGCCTTATTATATGATTTTATATGCTTGGGCATGATTTATGTTTCAATCCGGTAATTTCTCGGTTTTATGATTATTATATTATTATTTTGAGCGATTTTCGAGAAATTACGAAATATGGTAAAAATGATGTTTGGACTTGGTTTATGAGTCCGAGATTGAAATTGATTGAAAATAATGGTTGGACTCGGATTATTGAGTCATGGATTGAAAATGATATTTGGACTCGGGTTATGAGTCAGTGATTGACTTTGTGGATTTACGTGAAAATGGCAACGGAGGTTGCAACGCATGGATTTGCGTGATAATGTTATTTTGGGCATGAGAACCTAAGTGAATAGTGATTTTGACTCGGAATTGGAGTTATTGGTGAAATTGTGAAATTAATGATTTATTGGGATTTTATGATTATTTTAATCAGTCTTTCGGGTACGTTTTACGAGGAATGTGCAAATGATGTTTTGGGCTAGGCCCGGAGTTTAAATGATTTCTAAAATGCTGTTTTGACTTAGTTGGTGAGTCAATGATGATTTTCGGATTATTCTATTGATTTAAATGTGATTTTAACGGTTTATGTGTAAAAGGTATTTTGGGCTTGAGACCCAGTTGAGAATGACCTTGACTTGGTATGAAGTCAAGATTTGATTGAAATGTTTTGGGATGTAATTCCCGGGATGGTTTTCATTGTGATTGTGATATTCCCAGACGGTCGGTGCTTGGGGGGATTACCCAGACGACCGGAGCTTGGGGGATGTGATTGTAGGATCGGGAGTTGATCCTATGGTAGTCAGCTTCTCGGATGATACTGAGCCTGGATGTACCACTCGGAGGTGTCTGAACCTGGGGATGTGTTCGCCCAGAGGTGACTGAGCCCGAGGAGGTTGAACCCAGAGGTGTTTATTCCCGAGAGAGTGACTGGATATTGGCCTACGCGTAGTGCAGCATTTGTGAGTAGCGTAGTTTGATTGATTGTGCACTTGTGAGTAGTGCGGATGTGATTTGTGATATTTTATGCACTTGTGAGTAGTGCGGATTGGTTGGATTGATATATTTCTTGTGCACTGGTGATTAGTGCTGATTGGTATTGATTTTGATGATGTACTGGTATTGAGTACGGGTTTTTGGTCTTTGTGGCCAGTGATTATGTTTTCACATGGTTTGGCCTGAGAGCCGGGATTTGATGTTTTACAACATGAACTGATTTGGTGAACATGAGTTTTATGGACCATGGGAAAATATGTTTTGATTCTATCGGTCACTCATGTTTTACGATATGCATGCAAGTTTGTGAAAACTGGAGGGTAAGATTGTATTTTGATAAATGTTTTTATAAGAGGTCATTTTTGTCCACTCACACCTTTTCTGTTTTGTGACCCTCCAGGCCGTGGTACGACGCTCGGGACTGATCGTGAGGCAGTGACAGCAGCAGAAATCCGCGCAAACATCCCTTGTCTGGCAAGCACTGAAGGGGAGTTTCGGACCTTTAGTTGACTTGTCAGACGGGAGCAGGACCGGGCACGGGTTTTGACGTCCAGTTGGGACGGGTCCTGTCAAGTTCGCAGGAGATCAACCTTCTTCCTAACCACTTCGAGTCATAAGGGTTGATATTATTAACTACCAATTGACGAAAAGTCATCCCGACTACCAGTTCAGGGATAGTATTCGATCGCCGTTTGTACGGAAAACCATCCCTACTACTGCGCTACAGAATGTCATCTCGATTGCGAGTTCATGGCTGATCACTGAGGAATTCAAACCTCCATTTTGACATCTCGTCATCTCATTTGAGTGCTCTGCCATCTTATGACATGATTTCCAACTGATATACTTTTCAGTTGATGATTCCTGAACTTCTTTCTCATTACGAAGTTCAAAGCACGACGGGAATAATTTACTTCTTTACACTTGTAACTTCAGTTTGTTTAAATTCAAGTACTTTTACATTCCTGTATTTGTACTATCACATTCATTTCAATAAAATAGACCACATTTTCCTAAGTAATTGGTTTTTGGGACATACCATCTGAACGTGGTTTCTGACTTCACAAGTCGAGATACCATCTTTGTGCATTGGTCTGAGTACTTTGATTTTGACTCGAGAGAATCTGGGACCACTAACCCCCTTAATAAACTGAAATAACATCATTGTCAATCAGAGCATCATAGAGAAATAAAATTTCACTGGTTTAGGCAACACTGAAAAAGAATGTTAAGTCTTCGTAAAAAGGCATAGAAAAGAACAGTGCAGGAAAATTCTTGTCCACCTGCTCCACGATCGTTTTGATTAGAAGAATGGTTCTTGGGCCAAAAACAGAACCAAGCTACATTGTCTAGTAGCAGTTTCTCTACTAGCGGCACGCCTACACATGAGCTAAGAAGACCCATCTTCTTCCTGGTCTACCTGTTTAGGGATTGACCGTAGCATCAGGGCTTGCTGCTTTCAATCCATCCATCATCTTTACACCCATCACGACAAAAGAGATCCCCACAAGTGGTCCACCTCCCGCGCTTCCATAGAACAAGTTCCACGCGGAGGCCTAGCTAGGGTTACCTTGAGACATTCGGCTCATAATACAAAAAAAATGTTTTGGACATGAACAATTGCCAATCAAATAATGAATCTTCGTAATTTTGTAAAAGAGAAAAACTAAAACATTTAACCTGATAAAAAGATCCATAATGTGACAAGTTTAGATAAAGTCCGTCAAAATAGCTGTAAAAATTGAAAAAGTTTTACATGAGAATTAGATCATGCCATATGTACAACATTGTTGTAATATAAATGACACTTTTATTTTATATTAGCTATAAAACTAATTAAACTTCATCTGTCATTCATGAATTAAGAATTACTATGATATCGAACAGTGAGAGATTATATTGAACATATTGGATATCAATATCGTTTTTTATAAAAATAGAATTTGAAACTTCTCACATAATTTGAGACAACCTTTAACCCTAAAATTTTACTATAATTTTATTATACCATCTTTACTTCAACCTTCAAATTCACCGTCACACCAGCATGTCACCCGCCAATTTGACCTTGTCGGCCCATGTTTATTATGCAGCTTTCAATTTTGACCTGACATTATTTCCACTCCTACCCGTATATCTAGTAATTAGTAATAGAAACAAGCTTCATTTTGGAAGTACAAATGGCTGAGGTCAAATAGTAATTTTTTATTTTAAAAAATAGTAAATTTTGAGAAAAAAAAATAGTACATTTTTGGGAAGTTTTAAACTTTATTTTTTGTTTCATTTTTCATTTTGTAATATTTAATCTGTTTTGATTCATTAATTCTGATTTAATTTACTCCATCTAATAGTTAGAACGTATGAAGGATGGTACCACAAAGTACCGCCTAGGTGAAAATTATTTCTGTAAATTTTTTGTACCTCTCCAAATTTCATCACTAACTTGAACCATACAAGATTTTTTTTTATTAATTTCAACCTTGAAAATGACACGCCCCATGTGAATCCTCCTGGATTATCGTGGGATGCGCCATGCTCCCCGTCTCACACCACATGCCAGACAAGGGATACCGTAACCCGCTCAAAGTTACCAGAGTGCGCAGTGACTTGTGGAGTCTGCAGCGGTATGTGATATTTCGGTCTCTGCTACAGCTCGCATCCGCGATTAACATGAAGGGTATCAAAAACATTAAAATTTGTGAGTGGACAAAAATAAACAGTTGGACAACACATTTACAAAATAAACATTTCTACCCTTCAATTAAAAGCATGCATGCATAACAATTTAAAACCATTTTTTCCACAACACAGTAATAATAAAACCGATGCAATCATCGGAAAACCATTACTTGTTAAAAGCATCTCAACGCAAATCAATCCATTTTCTTTCTCATCAATTATTGGTGAAATCATCCGTGTATAAAACAGCCATTGAAAACATGTCCAATCCTCATATCCAACAACTATCTCATCTCAATCATCATCAGTCATCATCAATCATGATATCCAAGCAACACGTGCACATAAGCTCCAGGACTTCTCACGTCGCCGTGAAAACATCACCGGTCGACGTTCCACATATCGTCGTGAACATATCAACGTTCGATTTCATATAACATCAGCACTCCTGAGTCGAGCCTCCCTCAGCTGCATGACAACATGAAGTGCATCGTGACCTCTACAAGATCACACGTCACTCAGGATGGTCGACGTCTGGAGGTTATCACCACATCCTCTCCAGGACCACACATCACACATGATGGTCGACGTTTAGAGGTTATCATCATATCCTCTCCAGGATCACACAACACACAAGATGGTCGACGTCTGAAGGCTATCATCATATCCTCTCCAAGATCACACATTACACAGGATGGTCGATGTCTTGAGGCTACCATCATATCCTCTCTAGGATCACACATCACACAGGATGGTTGACTGTAACGCCCCGGATATTCAAATCATGTAAACTGACGTTTTTACCCCAAGGGGGTGGATTATGAGGACCAGTGCCCTAAAGGCATGGTTAGCAATCCCACATTGCTCGGGGAGATCTGGGGGATGTGCCTTATATGTGTGGGCGTACATCTATCCAATATGAGGCCTTTTGGGAGCTCACTGGCTTTGGATTCATAGGGAACTTCAAAGTTAAGCGAGTAGGGGTTGCTGCAATCCTAGGATGGGTGACACACTGGGAAGTTGCACGTGAGCTCCTAGGAACAAAACCGCGAGGGCTAGGCCCAAAGCGTACAATATCCTGTTGGAGAAGGTCGGGTCATGAAAATTTGGTATTAGAGCATTAGGTTAACTTATTGTTTATTGTACAGTGTCGTGCATCAATTGTCGTACTAATTTATGCCTCTTACAGAAAATATGCCTCCAAGATACGAGCCTCTCACACGGCCTAAAGACGATGTTGTTGGAGATACAGAGAGTGCTAGTATCGAGCGAGTCTAGCTTTTGGGTGTTACTCACTTTAGCGGTGGGACAAATCCTGAGGAAGCCTACTAGTGGATTACACACATGTAACAGATCTCCGCTGCCATGCGATGGCCTCCTCAGGAGCGAGTTTTACTGGCTACCTTACTATTGGATGGTGGAGCATACCAGTGGTGGTATACATTAGAGATGTCAGGATGGGACGCCCAAACAGTCACTTAGGAAGCCTTTCTGGAGCGTTTCCTTTATCAGTATTGCCCCCGTTCCTTCCGTGATGTGAAGTAGGTTGACTTTTTGCAGCGTCACTAGGCGAGTATGATAGTTCAGAGTATGAGCAAAGCTTTCAGACACTATCATGCTTTGCTCCTATTTTTGTGTCTACCAAGGCTGACAAATACCGCAGGTTTGAGCTTGGTCTGTGGGGTGAGATTCGTGTTATCATTACGGCAGGATCTTATGCCACTTTGAGGGAACTATCAGATGCGGAAATATGATTTGAGGTGAGTTTGCCTGCGTGGCAACAGTTCTCAGGTGGTGGTCGACGCCGAGAGCATCAATATCAAGGATCATCGAGCTAGAGGGCTCTTAAGATATGCAATTCAAGTGGTTCATCATCATCTAGCGGTGGTCGTTTTAGTAGAACTGGTGGTACCCAGAGTTCCAGATTCTGATCACAACATGCCCCTTAGTGGAGTGGTACATCAGTAGGGTCGACTGGAAGACCGAGGACTATCACCTGTTATGCTTGTGGAGAGTCGGGTCATTTTACGAGAGAGTGCCCACAGATGTCTGGTCACAGAGGTATAGGTCGAGGCATAGAGGAGTAGGGTGTGAGTACGACCTCGACTCCCAAGAGTGGTTACAGCTACACTTACTATTTTCGGTTATGATGTATGTACCTCTATAGATCCCAGAGCCACTCATTCCTTTATCTTGTTGAGGTGTCCACTATTGGCAGATAGGGAGGTGTCCACTATTAGTTAGGATATGGGGGTTGGCACACCGACCAGCGAGGTGTATATTGTGAATCAGGTACTAAGAGATTGCTATGTGATGGTAGGAGGCATTAGACTGGTAGCTAACTTGATACTTCTGGACTTCTATGATTTTGATGTTATTCTTAGGATGGATTGGTTTACTTCCTTCACGCCTCTATCTAGTGTTTCGACAAAAGGGTGACTTTTCGGAGTCCATGATTGTCAAGACCCGCCCCAATCCCCCCGGGATTATGAGGGACGCTCCTGATCCCATATGACACAGAGTGTCAGACCAGGGAAAATTAAAACCGTTAGCCCGACCGGCTTCCAGAGTACGCCAGGATCCGGTGGAGGAGTGTGATGTCTCGGTCTCTACTACAGTCCGTACCAGTAATCAACTTGAAGGGCATTGAAAAACAGAAAAGACTGTGAGTGGACAAAAAGTAATAAGTTTAGTAAAACACATTTCATAAAAGACCTTTATACCCTTCACTAAAAAGCATGCATGCATAGGAAAACCATTTACCAAACCACTTATGTTTCAATAACCATTTATAAGGTCTCAGCCCAAAATTCCGTAAATTCAAACCATACGGGCCTCTACCCAAATCCATTTAAGGAAATCTAGAACATAATAAACATATGTGGCATCTAAGCCCAAATCCATTTATCAATCATAAAACACAATTTCGCAAATCCAAGAAATCATGTTTATCATATATCATATAACCAATCCTGTCACGGTATCTAAAGCTACGTGTGTACTACCCAAGGTCTCAAATCCCAATTTTCCTCAGGGTCCACCCAAGTCAATGTCTGTAGAACAATGACCCTCCCTGGGGGTTATATTCCACAGCCTTCCTGAGAGTAAGGAACCCAACGGTGGCTACTCCACTTAGTTAGTGCTCCGTGACTACTGCGGGGGTCCACCCAGGCCAACGACCCTCCCCGGAGGAGACAATCCATATTTATAAAAGGATGGTATATGAAAAACCATTTGAAATCATTCTCAAAACCATTCAAGGGTTCATGCCCGGTCCCCATAAACCTTCATGAACCATAAATCCATTTATGGGTCCCCGACTAGAAATCACCGTAGTAAACCACAACTGGGCCTCGTGCCCGATTTCATAAACCAAATGGGCCTCGTGCCCGATTTCGTCAACCAAATGGGTCTCGTGCCCGATTTCGTAAACTAAATGAGCCTCGTGCCCGAATCGTAAACCAACTGGGCCTCGAGCCCGATACGTAAATCAACTGGGCCTCGAGCCCGTTACATAAACCAACTGGGCCTCGAGCCCGATACGCAAACCAACTGGGCCTCTAGCCTGATACCTTGTTAAATAAAATGGACTTCAAGTCCGAAAGTTTGTAAATCAAATGGGTCTCCTGCTCGAGTTTACCATTTCAAATCCAAAACCATTTGATGGAATCATTTCCAAAACTATAAGCACGGATAATCAGTGCAAAATTGTAAACCTCGATTTGACAGGACCCGTCCCCGAAGGACATAGATAACCTTGCCCAGTCCTGCTCCCGTCTGACAAGTCAACTGAAGTTCCGAAATTACCCTAACCATTTACCAAACAAGGGATAATCGAACCTGTGCCCATTCATGCCTCCACCTCCCAATCAGCCTCGATTGTCGCGCCACGACCTGAGGGTCAATAAAAACATAAAAGGTGTGAGTGGACAAAAATAAATCAGTTTATAAAACATGTTACAAAAAAGACATTTCTACCCTCCACGTAAAACCAATGCATGCATTCGAAAATTATTTCATAATCCATTTCATTTCCAATATAAGAAAACCGTGCATGAAAATCAAAATCATTTTCCTTTTCTCAAACTTTGGGCCTTAGCCCGAAACCATAAATACGGGGCCTCAGCCCAAAATCATGAATCAAAATCCAAGTACGAGAACATAGCCCAAAAATCCATAAAGCCATATAAACTTGGCAACTGCCCAACACATCCGAAAACATCTGAAATCAACAGTAAATCACAAGTCAATCAATCTGCTGGATCTCAATCACCGAGTCTTTAAACTAACATATATCAGGCCTTCCCGGGATATCAACGAGTCTTTAAACTCAAAACACAATCAATAGGCCTCGAGGGATATCACGATAACCGAGTCTTTTAACTCAAAACATAGCAATCAAGGGCCCTCCCCCGTCATCAATCAACCGGGTCTTTAAACCCAAAACTAGATCCAGCAATAGTACTGGATCATTAAACCCAAAACCATGTGTAATTCCTAGCAAATCCAGATTCCATCGTAATCTAATTTCCAAAACCAAATATGAAATCATATTTTATGGAAATGGGTCTCGTGCCCGAATTCACAAGCAAACCCAATGTCACATCATAAAATCATTAACAAAACATGACATGTGTAAACCATATAAAATCATCCATCAAACCATCATCAAAGTATAACCTAAATCGTATTCTCGAAATACGTGCAATTACGTATCGCATATCGAAATGCGTGTAAATACGAAAATCGTATGTGCCATAAACATAAGCATAGAAATCATAAATATAAAGCATAGAAAATGATTATGCATGCATTGAAATTTAAAAATTAAAGTCCACTCACACACCGTTCAAACGGCCCGCTTCCGAGCTGCACATTTTTCTGTAAATTCTGGAAATCATAATTCCTGTCCAAAATCACTATCGAGGGTCATTAACACTTCAATATACCTCATGTAAATTTCCCCAATTTTTTCGAGATTTAAATATGTATTTTAAAGGTATACGAAAACTTCGGATACACTGAACACTATCGAAACGATATCCGATTTCCTCGAAAATAGTGCCAAAATGTTGGTTACATTAAAAGAGCAAGTTTCATGTTGAACTAACCTTGAGATTCGGTCTCACGCGCCCCCACGCGCCGCCGTGAGTGGCTGTGCGGGAAGCCCACGCACTGCTACAGTGCAGACACTGTTCATCGTTCTCACCCGACTTCGGTAATACGGGTTTGTTAACCCGCCTGTTCGACCCAATTCAGTCCTGTCAATTTCCAATCGATTTCTTCAATTGATTCAGCCAATAACATCATTATGAATCTAATTATGGTTCTGTAACTTCAATTACATTATAACTTACCTCAATCCGTCAATTCGAACTCGATTTTTTGAAGAACACCTGAGCACTGTTCATCCATCGAATTCCATTCATCTCATCTGTTTTCATTGAATTGATTAAGCAAAAAGCTTCATTGGATCCTTATAAACCTGTTTTCGATCTCAATTTCATCGCTCAACTCCAATTAATCAAACTCAGAAGTTGATTTTTGATTCAAAACCAGAGTCCGTCTGGGCTTATTCCTCCCCAATTTTCTTCGATTTTTGGTGTCAGTCGACTCGTTTAGGTCTCCTTAAACTCATCCTCGACTCTGTTTTCATCAATTAATCACACAAATTCGAATTCAAGTCCAAGCTTCTAATCAAGGATTTCGGGTGGGGTTTCGGGCTTCCAGGATTCCAGGTAATCAATTTCTTCTACTTCGTTGTTTTCCCTCTCTCAATCCTTCTAAATTTTGATCGATCAGAGGAGAATTGTTGATTGCTTGTATGGGTATATTGAGGTCTCTGGTTCACACCCACGGGTCTCTGTTCTTCTAAATCTCCCTTACTCTTAGCTAATTCACACCACCGCACACATACTCGTTTGCCACCAATCTTACTTAGAGAGTGATAGATGTCACTTAGTGGCATAATCATGGCTGAATCAGCCCAATCATCGACCCATTTTATATTCAATTAACCAATTACCATTTTTCCCTTTTCCTTACAAATTACCAAAATGCCCTTCACACTTCTAGCCCCGTAACTTGGTCGTCCGAACTCCAATTGTTGCACGTCGCCTGTCTACGGACTCAGCGTCTCGAGACCTATCCAACGATCTTTGAATTACGTGAAAATTCCATGTCGTTTTAAAAGTCAACAAATTGCCTCTTTTTTAACCAAATTACCAAATTACCCTTGAACTTCCGAACATCATAACTTTCTCCTCGAATGTCAGAATCGGACTTGCCACCTGTCTATGAACTCGTGACGTCCCGAACTACGTCACAGTCATAGGTCAAAGTCCGTTTGACCGTTCGAACCAAAAGTCAACCATTCGCCCAATTTCAAGGGCAAAATCGTCATTTTCTTCAAATTTTCCAAATTTTTTGTTATCAAATTTTTGGGTCGTCACACGATTTACGTGCAAGCACGTAAATCACCTCGAAATACGTGAAACCATGTAATTCACTAATATCCAAATCAACATCATAGAATCATGTCCATAAAACATATAAAACATTTATGCTTAAATAACAGTTTAGAAATCAAGGTCCATTCAAAGACCGTCCTAAGCTGCAGCCTCGATTTTCATGTCGTAAGCCTCCCCGGGTTAATCATCTTCACCGGGACTCCCAAACCTGTCTAAATCACACTAGAGGGTTACTAACTACCTTATTAACCTCACATTGAAGTCCCGTAATTATCCCGAATTTTTAACTTTTTTTAAATTCGATCCTATACCTTCGGATGTCCCGAAAAATATCAAGACGATGTCCGATCAACAAGGAACCAATCCCAAAATGTTCGTTACATCGAATAGATTAAATGGGCTGCGCGTGAAAACCACGCGCCTGCTATAGTGTCACCTGCTACCTCCAGCAAATCGGGTTTGAACTGGTTCACTAGTTCTCGACCGAACCAGACCGACGTGACCAGTCCATCATCATTCCTCCCTTATTTCTCAACCATTTCCTTCCCTTTTAATTCCTAAACCTTTATCCCATCATCTGCAATCGATTTAGCTAATAAAAACGTAGAAAGAAGGCCGAAAACTCACCTCCAGAATCGAAGCAAAACCAGGCAACCTGCAACTGTCCTCTGCCGTCGTCTCCGGGCACATCCAACCTTGTAACTAGTCCCAATCGACTCTCCCAACCTCCAGAAACAAGCTCTAATCATTAGAATCAAACGACAACTACCACAACCCAAAAGCCAAAATTCGACCACAACTTACCGTATTTGGGGTTCTCCGGCCACCGTGCACGACTTCATGCGCCGTGGCCACCGTTCGACTGCTCTCTGGACACTCTCTCACTTTTTTTTGAATTTCAATAGCAAAGAATCAAGATTGAGGTTTGTTTGTGGGATTGGGGGTTAGGGTTTGTGCAGAAAACAGAGAAGACAATCACGGTAGGGAGAGAGAGAGAAGATAAGTTTTTTTTTATTTAAAATGGACCAATCAGAGATCCCATTTTTTGGGAAAAGTCTGCACTGGTGTCACTCATCCCAGGGCCCCACTCAAATATCTTACCAATCAGATATTGCTACCTAATCCATGGCTCGTAATGCGTGCATAGTGCAATTGAACTTCCCGTGACCATAACTTCTTCGTTCGACGTCCGATTTTGGCATGCCGGTTGTCTATGGATTCGTATCGACTTTATCTACGTAACCGTCCTCAGCCCTCATCCATCGGACCTCCTGGGTCAAAAGTCAACATTTTACCCATGACTAGGGGTAAAACGGTCATTTTGCATCGTCCTTCCAATTTCGCTCAACTATTCACCGATTAGCCTTACTAATCCTTGATTAGTCACTAATCTAATCTCGGAATTCAGGACGGGTCGTTACAACCTTCCCTCCTTTTCTTCCGGAAAATTCGAATTATCCCGATTCCACAACCACCTCGTGGAAAGCAAATTCGACCTCACGTCAAATGTACACTTGTACACCCCTCGTTGCCTCAATCACAACCTCTCTCGATTCTGAAGTTCCAACCACGTCGTAACTAACACACTCAGACATCAACCATGTGTCGGTAACCAGTCTAATTTACTACCATGTTCGTCTATCGGTTAATACCATTTATGCACATCCAAAAGGATGTGGATCATCACTACTCGGTCCTCACGTCTCACTACTGCTGGATCTCATCTAGTCCAACTCTACTCATCATTCATTCCCAGACAATAGATACTAAACATATGCCCATCTCGATGGAGTCACATCCCGACTCGTGACTCATCGTCATCACAATCACCGGCACCAGCACCAGCACTAGTAACCAGCACACACTATGCGAATTAGACAACCCTGGATCTCCGCTCATACGGAGTGACGTCCCCGTACCTCGGCTCAAATTTGGAGTAACTCTGTCTCCCTCGTACCCAACAACTCGAGGTACTGTCACCCTGACATCTCATACGAGAAAAGGAAATGTTCCCCGAACTTCCCCTGATTTTCAACAACCACAACTACATCCACTCTCGACAGTAGTGCCTGCCACAACTCGTGCAGGACCAATCACTAGACATCGTTATCGATACTCCGCATCCAACAAAATCAATCGCCTGTACTAACTGCTCTGTATCCCCACTCAGGGATTCCATCGACAAGCACCAACCTTGGTAACCTGTCCAACCAATCTTAACTCGACTCAACCGATGTCGTCTGCCAGGTCGTCCATGACCTTAGTTGTACCAACCATCCATCAAAACTAATGTAGTACGACAACTAACTAGGTCTAACCGATTAACACAACCTCGACTGCAGAGTTCAGTCCTGTCACAAAAGTTGACGTGACTAGACCAACCGACGATCTCGACACCGAAAAGTCGTCAAAGTCAAACCACTCGCCAACTCACCTTTCCGGACCATACGTCCTACCTTAGGGTTCCAATATCACACCCTAGGGTTCCCCGGAACCCAACTGTCCTCAGCCGTAAAATCCACAATCTGACCGACCCCGCGATCCTGACATAGTAAGGACGTCAATCCAATCCCACCACCAGTTCAACTAGGGTTTACATTTCCTCACCATTACGCAAAAAGAGGTTCCATCCTTCAATTCGGGTTCACATTTACAGATCACAACTGAAATGGGTTTCCCCGAACCCAGTTGCTCCCAGCAGCATAACCATCTAACGGTCACAACACCAAACCATCATCATACCCCATCCTACAACCTCGTAAAAGATGATCCCAACCTAACCGTCTCACGATCAAAACTCTAAAGTACCGTTACGTTCAAACTTCAGAAGGGTCCAAGACTACCAACCATGATAGAACCAAAACGATCCAAAATAAACCAACCATGACACTACTAACCATGACAACCCCGACATCAAATGCCAAACATAAACGATCCACGGTTCAATCCTACTAACTATCATACCGGCATCCTAACTATCAGGTTAATAACGAACTGCAGCCCATTGAGACATCACATCCTCGACCTGCACGTAGCTCTTGTGGTACGCCTGGACCACCTCACTCTGGAACTCCGAGTAACATGAGCAAACCTGCTCTGATACCACTTGTCAGGACCCGTCCCAATCCCCCTAGGATTAACGAGGGACGATCCTGATCCCATCTGCAACGGAGTGTCAGACTAGGGAAAATTAAAACTGTTACCCCGACGAGCTTCCAGAGTACGCCAGGATCTGGTGGAGGAGTGTGATGTCTTGGTCTCTGCTACAGTCCGCACCAGTAATCAACCTGAAGGGCATTGAAAAACAGAAAAGACTGTGAGTGGACGAAAAGTAATAAGTTTAGTAAAACACATTTCATAAAAGACCTTTATACCTTTCACTAAAAAACATGCATGCATAGGAAAACCATTTATCAAACCACATATGTTTCAATAACCATTTATAGGGTCTCAGCACCAAATTTCGTAAATTCAAACCATACGAGTCTCTGCCCAAATCCATTTACAAAACTCTAGAACATAAAAAAATATGGGGCATCTCAGCCCAAATCCATTTATCAATCATAAAACATAATTTCGCAAATCCAAGAAATCATGTTTGTCATATATCATATAACCAATCCTATCATGGTATCTAAAGCTAAGCGCGTGCTACACGAGGTCTCAAATCCCAAGTCTTCCCAGGGTCCACCAAGGTCAATGTCCGTAGATCAATGACCCTCCGTAGGGGTTATAATCCACAGCCTTCCTGAGAGTAAGGCACCCAACGGGGGCGACCCTGCTCAGTTAGTGCTCCATGACTACTTCGGGGTCCACTGTCAAGAACCGTCCCATTTCTCAAACCACATATGTTTAAACAACCATAATCATACGGGCCCTTGCCCAAAACCTCTTACAGAAATCTAGAACATAATAAACATATGTGGGATCTCATCCCAAATCAATTTAACAATCTTAAAACACAATTTAACAAATCCATGAAATCATGTTTATCCATATATTTCATATAACCAATCCTGTCACGGTATCTAGAGCTACGTGTGTGCTACCCGGGGTATCAAAGCCCAAGTCTCCCCAGGGTCCACCCAGGTCAATGTCCGTAGATCAATGACCCTCCCTGGGGGTTATAATCTATAACCTTTCTGAGAGTAAGGAACCCAACGAGGGCGACTCCACTCAGTCAGTGCTCCGTGACTACTCCGGGGTCCACCCAGACCAACGACCCTCCCCGGAGGAGACAATTCATATATAAAGGATGATATACAAAAAACCTTTTGAAATCATTCTTAAAACCTTTCAAGGGTTCATGCCCGGTCCCCATAAACCGTCATGAACCAAAAAACCTTTCAAGGGTTCATGCCAGTCCCCTTAAACCGTCATGAACCAGAAATCTATTTATGGGTCCCCGACCCGAAATCATAATCTTAAAACATAACAGGGCCCTAAGCCCGAATCGTAAACCAACTAGGCCTTACG
This sequence comes from Prinsepia uniflora, assembly GCA_032719365.1. Taxonomy (NCBI): domain Eukaryota; kingdom Viridiplantae; phylum Streptophyta; class Magnoliopsida; order Rosales; family Rosaceae; genus Prinsepia; species Prinsepia uniflora. The sequence continues at coordinate 53,712,031 of CM064861.1, read as the reverse complement.
CCCGATTTCGTAAACCAAATGGGCCTCGTACCCGATATCGGGGCTTCAATGAGAAGTTAATAAGGTAGTTAGTAACCCTCTAGATTAATTTAGACAGGTTTGGGAGTCCCGGTGACGGCGATTCGCCCAGTGAGGCTTACGACACCCAAATCGAGGCAGCAGCTTAGGAAGGTCTGTGAGTGGACCTTGATTTCTAAACTGTGATGCATGCATAAATGTTTTATATGGTTTATAAATATAATTCTATGATGTTGATTTGGATATTGGTGAATTATATGGTTTCACGTTTTTCGAGGCGATATACGTGCTTGCACATAAATCGAGGTTTACGGTTTTGCACTTATTTTCCATGCTTATAGTTTTGGAAATGATTTCATGAAATGGTTTTGGATTGAAAAGCTAAACTCGGGTTCGAGACCCAATTTTTTTGGAAACCCTCGGACTCGAAGTCCCTTTTAGCTAGGCCAGAGGACCAATTGGTTCATGACTCGATTTGGGACTTGGAAATATGGAATCAGGCACGAGACCCATTTGATTTATGAACTCTTGGACCTGAAGTCCATTTGATTTAACAAGGCATCAGGCTGGAGGCCCAGTTGGTTTGTGTATAGAGCTCGAGGCCCAATTGGTTTACGAAATCTGGTACGAGGCCCATTTGGTTTACGAAATCGAGCATGAGGCCCAGTTGGTTTACGATTAGGGCTGGAGGCCCAGTTTGTATGTGGATTCGGTCTTGGGCCTAGTTATGTTTTATGATTGTGATTTCGGGTCGGGGACCTATAAATGGATTTCTGGTCCATGACGGTTTATGGGGACCGGCATGAAGCCTTGAAAGGTTTTATGGTTCATTACGGTTTATGGGGACCGGCCATGAACCCTTGAAAGGTTTTAAGAATGATTTCAAAAGGTTTTTCGTATACCAACCTTTATATATGAATTGTCTCCTCCGGGGAGAGTCGTTGGCCTGGGTGGACCCCGGAGTACTCACTGAGCACTGACTGAGTAGAGTCGCCCCCGTTGGGTTCCTTACTCTCAGAAAGGCTATGGATTATAACCCCCAGGGAGGGTCATTGATCTACGGACATTGACTTGGGTGGACCCTAGGGAGACTTGGGCTTTGAGAACTCGGGTAGCACGCACATAGCTCTAGATACCGTGACAGGATTGGTTATATGAAATATATAATTAACATGATTTCTTGGTTTTGCGAAATTGTGTTTTATGACTGAAAAATGGATTTGGGCTGAGATCCAACATATGTTTATCATGTTCTAGATTTCTGTAAATGGTTTTGGGCAGGAGTCCGTATGATTATGGTTGTTTAAACATATGTGGTTTGATCAATGGTTTCACTATGCATGCATGCTTTTTAGTGAAGGGCATAAAGGTCTTTTATGAAATGTGTCTTATCAAACTATTACTTTTTGTCCACACACAGTCTTTCTGTCTTCAATGCCCTTCAGGTTGAATACGGTGCAGACTGTATCAGAGACCGGGACATCACATACCTCCTCCGGATCCTGGCGTACTCTGGAATCATTTGAAATCATTCTCAAAATCTTTAAAGGGTTCATGCCCGGTCCCAATAAACCGTCATGAATCATAAATCCATTTATAGGTCCCCGACCTGAAATCGCCGGTAGTAAACCATAACTGGGCCCACAAGCACGATTTCGTCAACCAAGCTGGGCCTCGTGCCGATTTCGTCAACCAAATGGGTCTCGTGCCCGATTTCGTAAACTAAATGGGCCTCGTACCCGAATCATAAATCAACTGGGCCTCGAGCCCGATACGCAAATCAACTGGCCTCGAGAGCCCATTATGCAAACCGATTGGGCGTCGAGCCCGATACATAAACCAACTAGGCCTCTGGCCCGATGCCTTGTTAAATCAAATGGACTTCAAGTCTGAAGTTCGTAAATCAAATAGGTCTCATTCCCGAGTTTACCGTTTTCAAATCGAAAACAATTTCACGGAATCATTTCTAAAACAACAATCACGGATAATCAGTGTAAAATTGTAAACCTTGATTTATATGCAAGCACATAAATCACCTCGAAATGAGTGAAGCCATGTAATTCACCAATATCCAAATCAACATCATAGAATCATATCGATAAAACATTTACACATGCATCACAGTTTAGAATAAGTCAAGGTCCACTCACAGACCATCATTCGTAAAAACTATTTATCAAACATTCAGAAAACCTTTCAAGGGTTCATGCCCGGTTCCCATAAACCGTCATGACCCATAAATTCATGTGGTGTGCTCGACCTGAAATCATAACTCAAACCCGTAGGTCAAATCACTAGGGACTCAGCCCAAATCACTGTCACGTGGGTCTCAGCCCCAAAACCATTCTCAAAATATCACAAACGGGGTCTCCCACCTCAAATCACTTTCACAAACATAAAACACAGGGTCTCCACCCTCAAATCTCTTTTCCATAAAACCTCATACGTACCGTCATACGTATAACCCATCCGCCGCACTTCCGAGAAGATGCAAACTCGGGGCACACAACCCCTATGGAACACACCCCGAAATAGTCACGATATCATCATATCTATCTAGTGTGCACACTACTCGGGGTCTCACTCCGAGTCTTCTCCCAGGAATCTCCTTCTGGGAGGCTCAATCTCTAGATCTAGTCCGAGCTCTCTCTCTTTCTCTAGTCCACTCATCTCACCGGAATTTGGTCCGGGACCACAACATAAGTAACCACCACTCCTGGCACGGGATCCCTATGGGGATACCCACTCTGGTCTGTGGATCGTGACTCTCCAGGTCGACGCTGGAGGAGACCATATAATCAAATAGAGGGTTCATTCACTTTTTCAAATACTCTTTTCTTTCTTTCTCAAATCACATTTCTCAATTGGGTCTCACACCCGATTCATTTCAATAGGATTCCTCGAATCCGATTTAAATCACTTTTATAGGCCTCGGCCTAAATCCTCAATTCAACAGGGGTCTCATGCCCAATACTCATTTCACAAACTGAACTGGGACTCAAGCCCGATAACACGAATAATTGGGCCCTAAGCTCGAACCACAACTCAATAGGACCTCCAGTCCGATTTTACAACTAATAGGGCCCTAAGCCCGTTATCTCAACTAAATGGGTCTCAGGCCCGATATCATAAATCAACAGGGCATCAAGACCGATAGTACCACTAACTGGGCCTCAAACCCGAATCTTAAACCAACTGGGCCCTCATCCCGATCGTATAACACAATGGACCCTAGGTTCGATTCCTCATCAAATCAAATGGACTCCAAGTCCGAGAGTTATAAATCAAATGGGTCTCGTGCTTGATTTCATATTTTCGAATCCAAAATCCATTAATTAAACCCCTCGTTGAAAACATGGTAAGCAAAGGTACGAAATAAAGCTGAAAACCTCGAAAAACGTGCAAATATGTCGACCCTATAGCTACCACAAACAAATTGCACTCATGGCAACATAAAATACGTATTAAAAGCAATTAGAAACATTTATACATGCATCAATTTCGAAAGAAAGGTCCACTCACAGACCGTCCGAAGCTGCGCCTCGATACTCGTGCCATAATTGTCTCCTGGGTCAAACATCGCCTCCGGGATTCCCGAACCTGTCCAAATTAATTTAGAGGGTTATTAACTACATATATAACCCCTCACTAAAGCTCCGTAATTTTCCAGAATTTCTAACTATTTTTAAACTTGAACCTAAACCTTCGGGTAGCCCGAACTATATCGAGACGATGTCCGATTGACACGAAACCAGTCCCAAAATGTTCGTTACATCGAGTAGATGATTTCGTATGTTGGAAAAATCTCCAAATTCCTCCCCACGGGCCCACATGCTCCGCCTGAAGTGGCTGCGCGTGGGCTTCACGCGCCCAGCTACAGTGTCACCCCTAACGTCAGTCAGACCGGTCCGGTTTGGTTTTTCCTGCAACTTGGACCGGCGTGACCGGTTCAAGCCCATAACCCGTCCAGATTTCACCCGTTTCACTCCTAATCGATCCCAATCTTCATCATTTAATTCTAGGATCCTAACCTAATTAATTTGAAGCCCTAAAACCCACGAAACTACCCGGTTCGATTTTTGGTTCCCACTGTTCAATTTTCAAAATCCACCCCAGGCTTCCCCGACGTCCAACTCTTCACCAAACCGTCCTAAAAACTCCCTAGGAACTTCATTAACTCAAAACCAACACCTAAAACGGCCCATAACAACCGAAATCAAAATGGAATTAAAATGGGCAAAACCGATACCTGCACGGGTTTTGTGACAGGACCCATCCCAATCCCCCCGGGATTAGTGCGGGATGACCCTGCTCCCGTCTGACACGAAGTGTCAGACAAGGGATATTTCCGACCTTTGCCCTCCCGGGCTATCAGAGTACGCCAGGATCCGGAGGAGGTATGTGATATCTCGGTCTCTGCTACAGTCCACATCCGATGTCAACCTGAAGGGCAGTCAAAACATTAAAAACTGTGAGTGGACAAAACAAAAGTTTATAAAAACATTTCATAAGACATTTGTACCCTCCACTAAAAAGCATGCATGCATTCGAAAACCATTTATCCAAAACAAACCATATGTGGGACTAAGCCCAAAGCAGATGTAAACCAAGGTCGAATGGACCACAATGAAAACGACCATACGGGCCACTGCCCAAATCCATAAGGGACTCGGCCCCAAACCACAAAGAAACCAAGTACACGAGCCACTGCTTAAATCCTGTGCACACTTGTGCACACCACATATCATATATCATATATACATATAAGTCACACAACCAATCCTGTCACGGTATCCAAAGCTACGCGCGTGCTACCCGGGTCTCAATCCGAGTCTTCTCAAAGTCAAGGTCAATGTCCGTAGACCACTGATCCTACTCGAGGTAATAGTAACCATAGCCGTCCTGAGAGTAAGGAACCCAACTGGGGGGTGACTCCACTCAGTCGGTGCTCCGTGACTACTCCGGGGTCCACCCAGGCCAACGACCCTCCCCGGAGGAGATAATAGAAGTAAAGGAAGGTATATGAATACATATATATACATAACATAAACATTCATGCCTGGTTCCCTTGAACCGTCATGATCCATAAAATCCATAACAAGGGTTCATGCCGATTCCCATAAACCGTCATGAACCAGAATGACCTGAAAAAGGTTCATGCCGGTTCCCATAAACCGTCATGAACCACAATGACCTTTCCAGAGTTCATGCCGGTTCCCATAAACCGTCATGAACTTGGAAATCTACGTAGGGTCCTTGACCCGAAATCAAAAACCATAAAGTAACTGGGTCTCGTGCCCGAACATATGACTCAACTGGGCACCGTGCCCGATATCCAAGGGTCAGTCACGACTCCGATCATAGTGATGCGTGCAACCATCCATCCAGGACCGCTCTCAAACCTGGTATGTCGCCGTGAACGAATCTACCGACGCGACCATCGCAAGATCATGGTGCACTCATCACCGATCGCTATCCTGAACCGTCAGCACTCCGAAGTCGAGCCTCCCCAGGCTGCCCGACCCTGAATCGTACATCGTGACCTCTCCGAAAGGAACACATCCCAAACCGGAGGTGAGCGTTGTATCGTTGATCGTCGTGCACATAGCACCCGTCGCGACCACGATTTAGACCCACGTAAATAGCGTCATATGCCCGAGACAAAACCAAATGGGTCTCATACCCGAGTTTATCCTTTTAGAAATCCAAAAACTTTTCATTTAAACCAATAAGGAAATACAGACCCGTATAGGCACCTTATAGGGCCTAAACCTCGAAATACGTGCCTTTACGTAACCACATACAAATGCTCTCATGGCATCACAAAAAAGTATTTAAAACATACAATAAACATTTATGCATGCACCAATTTAGAAAACAAGGTCCACTCACAGACCATCCGAGCTGCCACCTCGATTTGCGTGCCATACGGCTCCCCGAGCCGATCACCGTCACCGGGACTCCCAAACCTATCCAAATCGTAATAGAAGGTTACTAACTACTTAATTAACCTCCTACCAAAGCCCCGTAATTTTCTGATATTTTTAACTATTTTTAATCCTGAACCTAAACTTTCTGATGCCCCGAAACATATCCAGACGGTGTCCGATCGACACGAAACTAGTCCAAAATGTTCGTTACATCGAATAGAAGATTTCACATGTTGAACATATCCCCAAATTCTCTGCCACGCGCCCTCACACGCCGCCTGAAGTGGCTGCGCGTGGGCTTCACGCGCCTGTGAACAGTGCTTCTCCTACCTCTCGACGGCCGGTTCAGACCGGCCGGTCCGTTTCGTTCCTGCAACTGGACCGGCGTGACCGGTCCAGGGTCCTACAATCCTCATTTTTCATCCGTTTTCCTCCATTTCAATCCCTAAATTCCTATTTTCAAGTTTCCTATCTAACCCAATTAACCAAAACTCCTAAAACCTTCGAAATCCGACCCGTTCAAAATGAATCCCACGGTTCAATTTTCCCGATCGTCCTCTGGGCTGAACAGCCCTTCACCGCCGTCCAACCCGCCCTCTACACTCTCTTATAACCTCAATAAACTCCATCTAATCACTAGAATTCAGCCCTAACACCTAAAACCCGAAATGAAATTTTGAAGGTAAAATTTTACCTTTGCGGGTCACGGCCACCGTGCATGGCAGCCCCCGATCTTGCCACCATCCAGTCCGTTTCGGCCACCTCTTCCTCTCTCCCTCACGGTCCATGCTCATTGGAGAGGTTTGATGGATGTTTGTGGGAGATGGTTTGCACGGGTTATGGGTTTTTGGGTGGATTTGGATGAATGGAAATAGAGGAATGATCGATGCATGTATGTGGGAAGGTGGGCAATGGATGGGTGACACTTTTCACTCATCCATTGGCCTGCCAAAATATCTGGGTCCACACTAAAGACAAACTGTCCTCGTAAAACGTGTCATCGTGAATAGTAACTTGGAACTTCCGTGAACCGTAACTTCGCCGTCGAACGTCCAAATTCGACATGCCGCCTGTCTACGGATTCGTATCGTCCTTATCTACGTAACGGTCTTTGGCCCTCGGCCATCGGACCTCCCGGTCAAAAATTCAACATTTGACCCCCATTTAACCAAAATTACCAAAATGCCCATAAACTTCCGGACGTCATACCTTCCTCCTCAAATGTCGGAATTGAACGTGCCACCTGTCTATGAACTCGTGACGTCACGAACTACGTCACGGTCATCGGTCAAAGTCCATTTGACCGCCCGATTCAAAAAGTCAATGTTTTGCCACCACTAGGGGTAAAACGGTCATTTCGCACCGTTCGGCCAATTTTGCTCTACTAATCACCGATTAACCTCATTAATCATGATTAGTCACTAATCTAATCTAGGAATTTGGGACGGGTCGTTACATTTTGGGCCTCCGCCGTGCACGGCAGCGCCGTCTTGGCCGGCCACCATGTCCTCTCCATCCTCTCTTCCTTCTCTGGTCTCTCAGTTATGATCACAGGGTTGGAGGGTTGGATTTGGGGAGAATGGATGGATCGGATTGTTTGGGAACAAGGAAAATGAAAATGCACGGGAAGGTTAGATGCATGAATGTGGGATGGTAACCAGTGGATGGGTGAAACTTGTCACTCATCCATTTGTTGCTGAAAAGTAACTGGGCCCACTAAAGACAAACGGTTCTCTTAAAATGTGTAGTCGTGAATAGTAATCGGGAACTTCCGTGAACCGTAACTTCGCCGTCGAACGTCCGAAATCGACTTGCCGCCTGTCTACCGATTCGTATCATCGTGATCTACGTAACGGTCTTCGGTCCTAGGCCATCGGACCTCTCGGTCAAAAAGTCAACATTTGGCCCAAATTACCAAAATGCCCTTGAACTTCCGAACGTCATAACTTCATCCTCGAATGTCGGAATCGAGTATGCCACCTGTCTAAGAACTCGTGACGTCACGAACTACGTCACGGTCATCGGCCAAAGTCCATTTGACCTCCTGAACGAAAAGTCAACGATTCGCCCATTCTAAGGGCAAAATCATCATTTCACCCGAACGTCCGCTAATTATCGTCTAATCTCTGATTAGTCTCGCTAATCCGTAATTAATCTTTAATTATTCCCGCTAATTCGGGACGGGTCGTCACATTTGCCAAGGTTACTTAGCTTACATAGTTGTAACACGTGCTACTCCACTAAGATTAGAGGGTATACTGAAAGTGCGGGAGTTTCCACGTGTCCATAATTAAAGGTTAGTGGTCCACGTGTCCCACTCAGAATTTCAGACCAATCAGAGAATGCCACGTGTCCCCGCCTCGTAATGCGTGCATAACGAAACTAAACTTCCGTGACCCATAACTTCGTCGTTGAATCTCCGATTTCGGCGTGCCGCCTGTCGTTGGATTCGCATCGACGAAACCTACGTAACTGTCCTTGGCCCTCGGCCATTGGACATCCTGGTCAAAAAGTCAACATTTGCCCCTATTTCGTCCAAATTACGAAGATGCCCTTGAACTTCCGCACATCATAACTTTCACCACGAACGTCGGAATCGAACGTGCCACCTGTCTATGAACTCGTGACGTCCCGAACTACGTCACGGTCATCGGTCAAAGTCTATTTGACCATCCGAAATAAAAGTCAACGTTTTGCCCATGCCTAGGGGCAAAACGGTCATTTTGCACAATTCGTCCGAAATCGCCCAACTAATCCCAGATTAGTGAATCACAATTAAATATTATTAAATCCCGATATTCGGGACGGGTCTTTACAACCTTCCCTCCTTAAAGAATTTCGTCCTCGAAATTACCAACAATCTTATTCCACAACCACCTTGTGGAAAACATTTCGACCTCATATCATGTGTACACCTGTACACCCACTTACTGGGACAACACCAGTCTCATCTATACCCAGACATCCCATCACAGTCATACGTCACAACAACAACACTCGACCACCTCGAGTGGACATAAGCACCTGATCCGCGATTTGAAACATTCATGCCTGGTGCTATTGGTTTCATAAATTCCCATTTACTGTAACATTCATGCCCGGTTCTCCACGATGGATCTTGGATTGTTGTGATATACAAATGGTTTTGGGTTTAAAGACCCGGTGCTATTGCTGGATCATGTTTTGAGTTTAAAGACTCGGTTAATTGATGACGGGGCGGGCCCGGATTGGGTTTAAAGACCCGGATTGAGTTTAAAGACTCGGTTATTGTGATAACCCCCCCCCCCCCTGAGGCCTATTGATTATGTTCTGAGTTTAATAACTCGTTGATATCCCAGGAAGGCCTGATATGTGAGTTTAAAGACTTGGTAATTGATATCAAGCAAAAATTGATTGACTTGAGGTTTATTGTTGATTTCTGATATTTTCGGATATGTTGGGCAGTGGCCTGGTTTATGTGGTTTTGATGGATTTTTGGATTATGTTAGGCATTTGGATTGATTCATGATTTCGGGCGGAGGCCCTGTGTTTATGATTGCGGGCTAAGACCCGAAGGTTAAGAAAAGGAAAATGATTTTGATTTTCACACACGATTTTTGTATATTGGAAATGAAAAGGATTGTTAAATGATTTTCGAATGCATGCATTGGTTTTACGTGGAGGGTAGAAACATCTTCTGTAACTGTTTTATAAACTGATTTATCTTTATCCACTCACACCTTTTGTGTTTTTATTGACCCTCCAGGTCATGGCGCGTTGATCGAGGCGACTCGAGAGGCGGAGGCATGAGTGAGTACGTGCGTGGCTATCCCTGGCTTGGCAAGCGCTAAGGGTAATTTGGGAACTTCAGACGACTTGCCAGACGGGAGCAGGATCGGGCCCAGTTATCAATGTCCCTTTGGGGGCGGTCCTGTCAGAACAAATCCCCGATATATGTCACGATTCTATAAATATAAGTATGCATACTACTCGGGATCTCACTCCGTGTCTACTCCCAGGAACTCTCCATCTGGGAGGATCTATCTACGGATCTAGTCCGGTCATCTCTCCGAAATCTTGTTCGGGTCCACATCATAACTCCCACTTCGGAATAGGCTCCCTACGGGGAACACGCATTCCGGGTAGTAGATCATGACTCTCCAGGTCGACGACTGGTGGAGACCAATCAATACGCTCGTAAGGAGGGTATATACATACTAGTATAGAAAACCATAAACGGACTCACGCTCGATAACACAAATCAATTGGGCCTCCAGCCCGAACTTGTGACTCAACAGGGCCTCTAGCCCAATTTCACAATGAACTGGGCATCGATCCCGAACTCATAAATCTACGGGGCATCAAGCTCAAAACCTCAGGGTCAGTCATGATTCCTCTGATCATAGTGATGAGTGCCACCATCAATCCAGGATCGCTCTCAATCTTGGTATGTCTCCGCGAACAAATCACTGCCGCGACCACCTCTCGAACATGGTGCACACGTCACCGATCAATCCTCTAAACCTTCAGCACTCCGAAGTCGAGCCTCTAGTGACTTCTCGACAATGGGACGTGCATCGTGACCTCTTCAGAAGGAACGCATCCCAATCCGGAGACGAGCGTCACATCGTCCGTCACCGTGCACACAGCACCTGTCGCAACCACGACTCAGACCCGTAGGTCATCAATAGGGCCAGATTCCAGAATCAAAACCAAGACCAAATGGGTCTTGATAGAAGATTTATCAACCAAGAAATTATGAATGATAACTCCTAATGTAATACTTTGCAAGTACACGAAATCGTATGACGAGTCTAGTAGGTTTACAAAGGTCGATCCCTCGAGGACTTGTTCAACGTGAATCCACTTAGTTTGGAATGAAACAACTTGGGAAAAAGTAGAAAAACGTTGGGGGGTTTTGAGTGATGATTAGAACAAAATTGAATGATGAAAAACTTAATTTGAAAGTTGATTGGATGATTAGGACGAATTAGGACATGTTATCCACCTTTGCCAACTATAGTTCTCCTTAGATTTTGTTGATTAGATTAATTATGCATGTATCTGAATTAAGTGCCCATGAAAGGGTCCGACTAAGGCTCACCCTACACATTTATCTTCTCTTAGATTGCATGTTTAAGCGTGATGTACCCGCCCTTAAACAACTATTACCGATGGTGTGTGATAATGCATGAAACATGAAGAAGATTTAATGACACTACACTATCCCCAGTAAAGTGATGTGCAATCCTAGGGAGTCATGAGTTTAGATTACGAATAAGATTCCTCGTCTTCAATGTGATGCTACAAATTGCAGGATGAACACAAACATCAAGGTGATCCGTCAAGCAATTACATCGACAATTATAGGCAAATAAGGTGATCAAACTTACAAGCATAAATTGAGTTCATAAAGCATAGTAATCCAACAAATCCAGGCATACATAACAACCATAATCAACAGCCAGAAATCTAATTATAAACTAAAATGGCTAGGGCTTCAAACAGCCCTAATCCTAAAGGTAACTACTCACACATAACTAAGTTAACAAACATCATAGTTGAATGTAAAAACTTAAAGAGATTAGGGATTAAGAAACACAAATACTAAGATGAATGATGTGTGAGATAAGTGGTACAAACACTTCTTCTTCTCCCAAGCTTCACGTCACAAAGAAGATGCAAGTCTTGAATCCAAAAGCATGAACAATAGGTAAATTGCGGCTACTTTGTGTATAAACTTTAAGCATAAATTTTTGCAGAGTTTTGGGACCTTAGGAGGTAAATTGGACATCCAAAAACAATGAGAAAACATCTATTTATAGCCCCAAACACCTACCCTAATATCTCCCTCAAAGAAAAGGGAAAACAGCCCAAAAAAAAGGAGGAAAAATCCTTGTTTTTGTGTAAAACCATAGTTAGCCGTTTTTTGTGTCCTTGTACAAGGAGTCCATTTCCTTCCTTTTTTCAACTTCTTGACTTTATCTTTGACTAGGAAGTCATTTAATGCTATCCTAAATCAGATTACATTGCCCTAAAATAAAGGAAACATGATAAACTGCGGCTAGGGAAGTTAATTAACCCTAGCCATGTACAAGATGGTTTCTTAATTTCGAAGAAACTTCATTTTCCTTGTTTCTTGCCTCTTTAACTTCAAGATATGATTAGGAATATAATTATTTCTTCTTATCCAAGTCAATCCATGTCATTCCCCAATTAGAAAGGTAGGAAAATTCGTCCAAAGTTGCTTGATGAACAAGTAAACCCCCTAAAACACACTTAACCGCATTTTGTGGGCTTCTAGGGGCTAGGCCGTAACTTTTAGGGTCTTGGTGGATCTTGGTCATGTAAATGGGAGATGATGAGGCCCTTTATGAGTCCTTGATGAGTCCTTAAAGATTTATCCTTGGAAAGATCACATTTCATTGCAAAACATGATTTAAACCTCAACTAAGCAATCTGCACAAACTTCACAAAAGAGATCATTTTTTCCTATTGTTTGAATGATTATAATCAAAAGATAAGTAATAGGGATAAGAAATAACGTTGAAATGATGCTTAATTTGTGACTTATCAGGTCTCAGGCTCGAATGAAATCAAGACCACAAGGGTCGTTTTGCCTTTAAAAACCATTTCATCGAAAACTGAACAATAAAAGCGTATAAGCACGTATAAGGCCGAAAACCTCGAAATACGTGCCAATACGTAAAAACACACACAAATGCACTCAAGGAATTGCAACACACATATTAAAACACTTATAAAATATTTATGCATGCATCATGTTTGAAAGAAAGGCCCACTCACAGACCGTCCGCACTGCCGCCTCGATACGCGTGCAATATGGCTCGCCCGGGCCAATCACCATCACCGGAACTTCCAAACCTATCCAAATGGTAATAGAGGGTTACTAACTACTTAAATAACCCCTCACTAAAGCCCCCTAATTTTCTGGGATTTTTAAACGCGCTCTGAAACCTTCGGACAGCCTGAACTATATCTAGACAATGTCTGATCGACTCGAAACCAGTCCCAAAATGTTTGTTACATCGAATAGATGATTTCACTTGTTGGAAGTTTTCCCAAACGCTTCACCATGCGCCCCGACCCACCGCCTGAAGTGGCTGCGCGTGGGAGCCATGCTCTAGTGCTATATTGTCGTTTTCTTCCTCGGCTAGACCAGTCCGAACCGGCCGGTCCAATTTTTTCCTGCAAATCCGGCCCAACTGGACCGGCGTGACCTGTCCAGGCCCGTAGACTGTTCAATCTTCATCTGTTTTCTTCCTAATCAATCCTACACTTCCTATTTTGATCCTATAAACCTATTTGTGAAATCAAAACAATGAAAAACCCTAAATCCACCCTGGTTCAACATTCCCCTCACGGTTCAATTTTCCAAAAATGTCTGAGGGCCTCCTCAGTCGTGAACCACCATTCAAACCTTCTTAAAATCTTCCTGATACCTTAATAAACCTATTATAGTCAAGAAAAACCGACCATAACGTATGAAATTCAAAATGGAAGATATCGGAAAAACCGAGTTACCTACACAGGTTGCCTCTGCCGACCACGGCGGCGCCGTCCTGGCCCGCCACCATTATCCTCCAGCCCTCCTCTCACTCTCTTGGTTTCTCAAACATGATCAGAAGGGGAAAGGTTTGGAATAGGGATCTATGGGTTGATCAGGTTTGAATGAAGAAACAAAGATGGTGAAAATGATATGTATGAACCAATTTCGGTAGGCAATGGATGGATGACAAGTGTCATTCATCCATTGGGCCTGCCCAAAAGTATCTGGGCCCCACTTGCTAACAAAAGTCTATGTCTCGTAAAACGTGCAATAGTATGTTCAAACTTCCGTGAAACGTAACTTCTCCGTCGAACGTCCGAATTCGACGTGCCGCCTGTCTATGGATTTGTATCAACGTGATCTATGTAACGGTCCTCGGTCCTAGGTCCTCGGAATTTTCGGGTCAAAATTCAACTTTTTGCCCTCGTCTAGGGGTAAAATCGTAATTTCGCCCTGAACGTCCATTAATCCTTAACTAATTCCTTATTAGTCTAGATAATCCGTCATTAATCCATAATTAATCCTTAAAATTAGGGACGGGTCGTTACAAACTCCCCCCTTCAGGAATTTCGTCCTCAAAATTCAAATTGACCCAATTCCAAAACCAACTCTGAATTCCAAACATGTCCTCGTACACGGGCGCTGTCAGGACCCAACCCTCCTCGGTCGCGACCCGACTCATCTAGCACGACATTATCCGCTTTGGACCTTCTTGCCCTTGCCTTCACGGTTTTGTTTTCGGGAGCTCACGGTGCAACTTCCCAGGAGGTCACCCATCATGGAATTACACCAGCCTCAACTCGCTTAACTTTGGGTTCCAATCCCCCCCAAAGACACTTGAGCTCCCAAAAGGCCTCGTGCTAGATAAGTGTGTGCCTACACCTTTAAGGTACACCACCATTCCCCTCCCAGACCATTACCCCATCGTAGGAATGTGGGATCGTTCACCATTCCCCCTAGGACACGGACCATTCCCCCTAGGACACGGACCATTCCCCCCACGCCATACTCGTTGGTACACACTGTCACCGGAGCTCCCAAGCTCCACTCAACTCTCACGAAGCCACACTTTGGCTTGTAAGTCTCACTCGAGACAATGTCGACGCCCGTCGATCTCGCCCGTTGCTCAACCTACACCCGCAGGTTACAACACGCACTCCCATTAAGGTTTAACTCTGCCAATGGTTACCATCAAGTCGACTTTTCAGTCTGATGGTTCTTCTTATCTGACACCCAAGGTCAGCTTTTCAGTCTAACGACCTTTCTCATCCGACAACAGAAACTGATATCCTAATCAGCATCTGATCCGAAAACTATCCTCACTGCTTCCACGGAGTGATACTCAACCTCTGTCACTCTCACTAAGTCCAGGAGCACTATCGTGCCTAGCAGTAACGCTCGGCTCCACTGCGCCTACTCTGTACACTCTAATCTCGACTCGCTCTTGAGTCCTCTTACCGTATCGTATCTCACATCAATTAGTGATCTCCGCCAACCACTAGTCTCACCTCGAGCCTCAACTTTCGTATTACTCATCTTGTCGACACACAATCGACGTCTCATCCATCTTGGGTGTAGGGGATCCTAAATCGAATACTTGTCTCAGCAGAAAACACACCCAAGCACTAGAGTTCCTCTGGCCCTCACGGCCCTGAGCCCTCGGTTCACCAACTCTCTGAACCCTCTCCAACAATTCTGCTCGAGCACACAACATTCGACGTCCAATCACCATACCAATATGTCGGAACACATCCGATCATAGTACTCATCAGTTCGATGCTCAACCGTGTGTCACGAGCCAGCCTCAATCCATCACAATCTCTAGCCACAAATCCAACTCTAGGCATCGGCTATTCATCTTTTCCTGATCGATATCTACGTATCGTCCTCATCTCATCTGTAATCCCATATCTAACCTCTGTCTTGTCATCTCACCAATCATGCTAAGAGATTCCTTAACTGTCTTGTCAAAAAGTTCTCCTCTTCTCCTAGTTTAGCATAATCAGTAGGGCAATTCACTCTATTGACGACCAGGCCTCAGTCTAAACGCCTCACGGTCGTCCCAATCATTTCTGTCATCTCGATCACATTACTCAATCTGACTCACCTTGGGTACTCACTTGTCACCTCTAATGATGCCAAGAATCATCTGATCGCCAAGGCACTCAAATTTGACCCACAACCTAGGTGTTCGGTTCTTACACCCTCTTTGAACCCTTAGCTGTCGTCTCCTTCCTCATTGATCCACATGAGGAAAGTTGAAGATGATGACATCAAAGTTCATTTTATGTCATCCTCGAGCACCCAGCACAATCTCCTAAAGAGCAGAAAACGAGAAGTCTCCTTCACCAATCTCTCAGTCGAGAGTAGTTGCAGCCATGTTGGAAGTATGCTCAACTATTTCAATTCTTCAGCTAGAAGTCCTTCTACTCTAACTAAGAGTATTGTATGATAATTACTGTAAGGCTTAATCTTTTCCTTCAGGACTAAACACTTCCATTGATTCTTTTTAGCTTCTTCCATCATCGTTCACGTCGGCAACCTAATTCGCACATCCCAATCTTTATGGGATCCAAATCCAGCACCTAATACTCGTGTTGTCCGTCCAGAGCGACCTAGGGTACCTATCACCCCTCCAGGTATAGCTCATACCTAACACCATGCCACTCAAGATCCTTTATGTCCCGCTCAGTGCCCACAGAACTCGTACGGCCACAACTCTAGGGTACGTCTACCGACTCGATCAACCTGCCACCATGCATTAACTCTAGGGCACGTCTACCTCACACCATGCATTAACTTACCTTCTCGATTGAAGCAAAATCGGCCAACCTGCAACTGCACTCTATCGTCGTCTCCAGCCACCACAATCCTCACAACTAGTCCCAATGGACTTGTCTAAGTCCCTAGATCATAGCCCAGTCTACCAAAAAGATCAAAACACCCTAAAACCTAACCTGGGATTTTTGAATCAAAACGCATACCTCGACGGTTTCCGGTCACCGTGCATCGCTGTCCCAACCATTTGCACCGTCGTGCTCATCTCCTTCTCCTCGCCTCACATTCATTCACGGGTCATCAGTGTTAGATGAGGTTTTGGGGAATTGGGGTGTGCTGGTGTTTGTTTGTTTAGGACGAAAGGTGGTGCACGGTTTGAAGAAGGAGAAAATGAATTTCAATTGTGATGATGATGGGTCAGATGAGATCAAATGGAGGGTGAGGATGAGTGATGTGAGGGAAATAATTGGCTGGAAATGAGAGAGAAATGTGGAGGGAAATAATTAAAATAATAACACTCAAATAAAAAAGTATTTTATTCCATTGGATCCACTTTTTTGGGGAAAGCCACCAATGGGATGAGTGACACTTGTCACTCATCCAAGGGCCCCACAATTAACTAATCTCCCAATCAGAATTAATTAATATTTTATTCGGATCTCGAGACATAAATAGCCGATTTCACTCCCGTGACCATAACTTTTCCGTCGAATGTCCGATTTCGACGTGTCGCTTGTCTATGGACTCGCGACGTCCCAATCTACGTCACGGTTATCGGTCCTCATACGTTTGACTCTCCGAGTCAAAAGTCAACATTTTGGCCACGACTAGGGGTAAAACGATCATCTTACACCGTCTGGCCAATTTCGCTCAACTAATCACTGATTAAACTCACTAATCCTCCATTAGTCACTAATCTAACCCCGGAATTCGGGACGGGTCGTTACATGGTATGAAATGGGAAATTGCTGAGTATGTTAGCAGATGTTTAATATGTCAATAGGTGAAGGTTGAGAGACAGAGACCTCATGGAGCATTGCAGCCACTTCTGATTCCGAAATGGAAATGGGATCACCCCTCAATGGATTTTGTATTTAAACTTCGCAAGACGTCGAGACGCCATGATGGAGTCTGGGTGATTGTGGATAGCCTCATGAAGTTAGCACATTTCTTGCAGGTACGAGAGGACTTCCAGATGACGCAGTATGCCAAATTGTTTATTCATGAGATCATATGATTGCATGGTACTCCTGCCTCTATAGTGTTAGATCGAGGTCCGAGATTCACATCGAGATTTTGGTAGAGTTTGCAGAGAGCCTTTGGGACGAAATTGTATTTTTGTACTTTATTTCATCTCCAGACCGATGGACAATCGGAGCGGACAATTCAAATTTTGGAAGATATGATGAGAGCCTATGTTTTGCAATTTCAGAGTACTTGGGAGTCACATTTAGCACTGATCGAGTTCGCTTATAATAATAGTTATTAGGCGAGTATTGGAATGGCACCTTATGAAGCTTTGTATGGGCGACAATGCAGAACACCTTTGTGTTGGACTGAAGGGGGTGAAATGAAGTTGTCGACATCGGAGTTGATAGACATTACTAAGAAAAAGGTCAGACTTATACTAAATAGATTCAAGGTAGCCCAAGACAGACAGAAAAGCTACGCCAACCGCCAGATCAGAGATCTTGAGTTTCAAGTAGGGGATTAGGTCTTCTTGAAATTGTTCCCTTGGAAAGGTATTATGCGGTTTGGCAGACGGGGAAAATTGATTCCATGCTTCATTAGACCGTATGAGATTCTTGAAAGGATTGTTCTTGTGGCATATCAGTTAGCTTTACTCCCAGATCTTTCTAAAGTTCACGATGTTTTCACTTATGTGGGCGTACATCTATCCAATAGGAGGCCATTTAGGACCTCACTGTCTTTGGATTCATGGGGAACTCCAAAGTTAAGCGAGTAGGTGCTAGTGCAATTCTAGGATGGGTGACCCACTGGGAAGTTGCACGTGGGCTCCCTAGAACAAAAATGTGAGGGCTGGGCCAAAAGCGGACAATATCCTGTTCGAGAAGGTCGGGTCGTGACAATTTGGTATAAGAGCCCAACCCCGACCGAAATTGAGTCTGCCAGCGAGGAGGCAGGGCCCCAATGGGGGTTGATTGTGAGCACACATGCCCTGGAGGCAAGGTTAGCAATCCCACATCACCCCTGGGAGATTTGGGGGATGTGCCTTATATGTGTCGACACACATCTATCCAACTGGAGGCCTTTTGGGAGCTCACTGGCTTTGGATTCATGGGGAACTCCAAAGTTAAGCGAGTAAGGGCTAGTGCAATCCTAATATGGGTGATGTAACAACCCGTCCTGAATATCTGGATTAAATATTTATTAATTATGGTTTAGGATGACTAATCGGGGATTAGTTGAGTGAAATTGGACGGACGATGTAAAATGACTGTTTTGCCCCTAGAATTAGACAAATGTTGACTTCTGACTTGGGGAGTCAAACGTACGAGGACTGATGGCCAGGATGTAGATCGGGACGTCACGAGTCCGTAGACAGGCGACACGTCGAAATCGGAGGTTCTACGGCCAAATTACGGGTCTAGAACGCGTTACAGTACTATTGCATGAAAACCGAGAAAGGGGGGACATGTGGCAGGTTTGGACTAGATTGGAAATTTGGGTGGACCAATCAGTAAGTGACACCTGTCCCTTATCTGATTGGACTATTCCTCCACACGGTGGGATATTTCTTCTTCCCATTCGATCGATCATCTTCATTTTTGTTCCAAACCCGTTACCATACAACCCATTCAATCCAGACCCTTCAATCCTGATTATCTGAGCCAGGGATGTGAATGAAAGTAAGAGAGGGAAGTGCGACGATGATGATGGTGGTAGTGGAGTCGACCGTCGTGCACGGTGGTGGATGTTCGGAGGTGAGGCACCAAATTCTTTGTTTTTTAATTCAAAAATGGAAAACCACCTTTTGGTAATTATTGATCGTATTGATTGTTTATTTTGTGTTTTGGAGGATGAAAGGAAACTATTAGGCTTGGAACGGAGGCCAATGGTGGCCGGAGTCATGAGAACACAGAGGTGCTGGTTGGCCGGTTCAAGCATCCATTTGAAGGTATGACTTTGGACTTGGTTTCTTGTTTTTGAAACCATGGATCAATTAGGAATGACTAGAGGAAGGTTTAGGAGAAAATTGGGGTGGAAAGAGATTGAAGAAGGGGTCAAAATTGGACCGAATCGGTCATGCCGATCTAGTTAGACTGGGTGCACAGTTGAACCGGTCTGGATTGGTCTACTAGAGGTTGAAGATGCACAGTGCCCAGGCGCATGAGGCCCACGTGTAGCACCTTTGGGCGGCGCGTGGGGACACATGGGAGGTATTTTAGGAAAGTTTTCAACATGTGAAATCATCTAGTCGATGTAACGAACATTTTGGGACTAGTTTCGTGTTCATCGGACATCGTTTCGATATAGTTTTGGATGTCCGAAGGTTTAAAATCTATGTAAAATACGTTTAAAAATTTGGGAAAATTATGGGGATTTAACGAGAGGTTAATGAAGAGGTTAGTAACCCTCTAGTATGATTTGGACAGGTTTGGAAGTCCCGGTGATAGTGATGTTGTCTGGGAAGGCTTATGGCACGCGTATCGAGGTAGTAGCATAGGACGGTCTGTGAGTGGACATTGTTTTCTAAATAGTGAAGCATGCATAACTGTTTTATATGTTTTCTATATGTGATTTCTATAGTGATCATGATGGCATTGGCGAGTTACATAGTTGCATGTATTTCGAGGTAATCCCGTATTTGCACGTATATTGAGGTTTATCGTTTTACTGTAGTTTTACGTGCTTATGGTTTTGGTGATAGTTTGATGAAATGGTTTCGGTTTTGGAAAGATGAACTGGGCCTTGAGACCCATGTGAATTATGTGATGGGGCTAGAGGCCCCGTTGGTTTACGATATCGGGGTGAGATCCCTTTGAGTTATGTGATCGGGCCGGGGGCCCAGTTGGTTTACGAAATTGGGCATGACACCCAGTTGAGTTTTATAAATGTGATTTTGGGTCTTGGACCTTATGTTTCATAAACGTGATTTCGGGTCGGGGACCCTAAATGGATTTGTTATGTTTTATGGAAATTTAGAACAGGGCCCTTTGAGATGGTTTGAAATAGCTTATAAAACTGTTTTTCATACACCATCTTGATACGAGGATCATTGGATGGTCTCCTCCAGGTGTCTGGGACACTAGGGAAGTCACGGTGAATTTCCTACAAGGAGTCATTATACGGAGCAACCAGACCGTATAGTGACTCAGGAGCATGATTGCTATTTTTAGACATCTGGGACATCAGACATCTGGGATGTCAGAGATATGGACCTGTAGAGACCCCGGGCAGCCGGCGTTGCTTATACCGTGAGATGGGATGTCAAGCGTCTGGGACGCTAGGCATCTGGGATGCCGATGATGGTTATGTGGTAAATATGGATTATTGGTTTTATGAAATGGTAATTCGGTGTTTATGGATTTGTGTCTATGGATTTGGCTAGTGGCCCACTTGGTTCTGGATTTACGGATTTTGGTATTCTGCTGTTTTGGGTTGAGTTCCCACACATGGTTGGTTTTACGGTTTTTGGGCTAAGGCCCTAATGGTTTATTTAAGTACATGATTTGATTACTGATTTTCGACGCATGCATAATTTTTAGTGAAGGGTATAAATGTATTTTTATGAATGTATTTTATGAACTTATTGATTTTTGTCCACTCACAGTTTTTAATGGTTTTAATGCCCTTCAGGTTGATCACGGATACGGGCTGTAGCAGAGACCGAGACATCGCACACTTCCACCAATCCTGGCGTGCTCTAGGAGCCCGGTATGGGCCGAGGCATGAATTATCCCTTGTCTGACACTTCGTGTCAGAAGAAAGCATGTCACATCCTGCGTTATTTCAGGGGGGATTGGGATGGGTCGTGTCAAGTGGTATCAGAGCGAGGCTGACGTTATTTGAACAAACTGTGTAGTTCTTATGGTACGCGCAGGTCGAGGATATGATATCTCTACGGGCTCAGCCCGTTATCAACCTGATAGTTAGTGGGAATGATTAGTGGTTAGGGTGTGTTTGACCCGATACGCCGTGCTTCAGTGTGATTCGACCCTAGTGGGGTTGTATGTGACGAATAAGTAATGTGGG
Source organism: Prinsepia uniflora (assembly GCA_032719365.1). Classification (NCBI taxonomy): domain Eukaryota; kingdom Viridiplantae; phylum Streptophyta; class Magnoliopsida; order Rosales; family Rosaceae; genus Prinsepia; species Prinsepia uniflora. Next base: position 53,690,539 of record CM064861.1, on the reverse strand, counting down.
ACCATTGGTTTGGTCATGTGATGTTAGATTGTTATGCTGCTGGGAGTAGGTGTGTTCGGGGAACCCCATTGAGTTGATAGTTGGATTGGATTGAAGTCTATACGATGTCAGGACCGCGGGGTCGATTAGATTGTGGGTTATACTGCAAAGTGCAGTTGGGTTCAGAGGAACCCTAGGCTGTGATTGTGGAACCCTAAATGTAAGACCCGTGTCCTGGAGGGAACGGTGAACGATCCCACATTCCTGCAGGGGGAATGGTCTGGGAGGGGAATAATGGTGTGCCTTAAAGTTGTAGGTACACACCTATCTAGCACGAGGCCCCTTGGGAGCTCACTAGCTTTGGATTCTGGGGGAACTCCAAAATTAAGCGAGTGGATGGTGGTGCAATCCCATGATGGGTAACCCATTGGGAAGTTGCACCGTGAGCTCCCGGGAACAAAACCTTGCGGGTGTGATGGTGCGCCCTACCTAGAGGGGACAATATCGTGTTAGATAGACTGGGCCGCTGCGCAACTCTGATCTAAACGAGGCCTCCCTTGGCCGCATTGGTAAAGGTACACCCTGCCAAGCGTGAAGTCTTGGGGTCAAAACCCAGAGGGTGTGGCATTGGTAGCCCTGTCTGGGAAAATATCGTGTTAGATAGAGTAGGTCGCTGCGCAACTCTGATCTAAACGAGGCCTTTTGAGAGCTCAAGTGGCTTTGGGGGGGATTGGAACCCCAAAGTTAAGCGAGTTGAGGCTGGTGCAATTCCATGATGGGTGACCCTCTGGGAAATTGCACCGTGAGCTCCCAAAAAAAAAAACCATTAGGGCAAGGGCAAAGAGGCCCAAAGCGGATAATATCATGCTAGATGAGTTGAGTCCTGATCGAGGAGGGTTGGCTCCTGACAGAATGGTATCAGAGCCAGACCCCGACCATGAAGTGTGCCAGGGAGGACGCTGGGCCCTAAGGGCGGTGGATTGTAAGACACGTGTCATGGAGGGAACGGTGAACGATCCCACATTCCTACTAGGGGGAATGGTCTGGGAGGGGAATGGTGGTGTGCCTTAAAGGTGTGGGTACACACCTATCTAGCACAAGTCCTCTTGGGAGCTCACTGGCTTTGGATTCCGGGGGAACCCCAAAGTTAAGCGAGTGCAGACTAGTGCAATGCCATGATGGGTGATCCACTGGGAAGTTGCACTGTGAGCTCCCGGAAACAAAACCCTATGGGTGTGATGGTGAACCTTACCCAGAGGGGACAATATCGTGTTAGATAAAGTGGTCCACAGCGCAACTCTGATCTAAACGAGGCCTCTCTTGGCTGCGTTGGTAATGGTGCACCCTGCCAAGCGTGGGGTCTTGGGGTCAAAACCCAGAGGGTGTGGCGTTGGTCGCCCGGTCTAGGACAATATCGTGTTAGATAGAGTGGATCACTACGCAACTCTGATCTAAAAGATGTATTTTGGGAGCTCAAGTGGCTTTGGGGTGGATTGGAACCTCAAAGTTAAGCGAGTTGAGGCTGGTGCAATTCCATGATGTGTGACCCTCTGGGAAATTGCACCGTGAGCTCCAAAAAAAAAACCATTAGGGCAAGGGCAAAGAGGCCCAAAGCGGATAATATCGTGCTAGATGAGTCGGGTCCTGATCGAGGAGGGTTGGCTCCTGACAGAATGGTATCAGAGCCACACCCCGACCAGGAAGTGTGACAGGGAGGACGCTGGGCCCTAAGGGCGGTGGATTGTAAGACCCGTGTCATGGAGGGAACGGTGAACGATCCCACATTCCTACTAGGGGGAATGGTCTGGGAGGGGAATGGTGGTGTGCCTTAAAGGTGTGGGTACACACCTATCTAGCACAAGTCCTCTTGGGAGCTCACTGGGTTTGGATTCCGGGGGAACCCCAAAGTTAAGCGAGTGGAGACTAGTGGAATGCCATGATGGGTGACCCATTGGGAAGTTGCATTGTGAGCTCCCGGGAACAAATCCCTATGGGTGTGATGGTGAACCTTACCTAGAGGGGACAATATCGTGTTAGATAAAGTGGGCCGCAGCGCAACTCTGATCTAAACGAGGCCTCTCTTGGCCGCGTTGGTAATGGTGCACCCTGCCAAGCGTGGGGTCTTGGGGTCAAAACCCAGCGGGTGTGGCGTTGGTCGCCCGGTCTAGGACAATATCGTGTTAGATAGAGTGGATCGCTACGCAACTCTAATCTAAAAGATGTATTTTGGGAGCTCAAGTGGCTTTGGGGTGGATTGGAACCTCAAAGTGAAGCGAGTTGAGGCTGGTGCAATTCTATGATGGGTGACCCCTTGAGAAGTTGCACCGTGAGCTCCCGAAAACAAAACCGTGAGGGCAAGGGAAAGTAGGCCCAAAGCGGACAATATTGTGCTAGATGAGTCGGGTCCTGACCAAGGAGGGTTGGGTCCTAACACTAAATTATGATGGATGGACTGGAAAGGTGAACCTTAGTTGTGATTGATGAATTGGAAATGTGAATCCGTAGTTGTTGTGGATTGGAGGACTTTCCGAAGTTGAGGTAGTTTATCGGGTCGAACCCCAGATTGTGACTGGTGGATTAAAATTTGTAACGTAGGGGACGGCTGAGGTCGTGGGTGACCAGGTGGATGACTCTAGTGAGTCTAGTCGGAACTATGGAGATTGGTTGGCCCGACAAGAAGTGAAATGGTGGGATTGGATCCACGAGTACGGTTATGGGATGATATATGGAATCCCGAGTTGGACCAAATAATAGGCTGATGTGTGGAAGTGGATCTCGATGACGAGGACTGTTCGTCGACAATAATGTGGAGATGGCTGGCTATCGAGGGCGATTGATGTAGTTGTGGTAGTTAAGAATCGGGGGACGTTCAAGGAACGTTCATTATCTTACTGTGGATTGTCAGAGTGGTGGTACCCATAGTTGTGGGGTACGAAAGAGGCAGAGTTTCTTTAACCTGAGCGAAGGTAGAGGGTTGTTGCTCGGTATGAGTAACCACTCAGGGTTGTCTGATTCGCACCTTGTGTGATGATGATTGTGATGACGATGAGCCACGAGTTGGGATGTGACTCCGTCGTGATGGGCATACGTATGGTATATGAGTTTTGGCAGTATTTGAGTTGGACTGGATGGGATCCAACATGGATTGTAATGTGTTGGGTTAAGTTCCAACAAGTATGAGATGACTAAGTGATGAATGGATGAAAGGTACGATTGAGACACGAGGAGTTTTGGATGACGCAGGGGACGTCATGAGAATTAGTGGATTCGGGGAGTTGTCGTTAACTCTGAAACTTGAGTGGTTGTGTGTTTCTAGTATACCGAGAAAGTGCAACGAAATTATTGAAATTGGAAGAAGGCGAAGAGAATCAATGGTAGTGTTGATGTGAGATTTTGTGATTATGAATAACATGGAGACCCGAGAGTTGAGCCTGTAAAGGTTTAGATGTGAGAACAAGATAGTAATGAATTACATCCTTTTGGATGTGCATAAACGGTTATAAGCAGACAGGAGGTCTGGGTGATAGATGGGTTGCGGACACGTGGTTGTCTGAGTGAGTTGAGGATTTGGGAAGTCTAATGGTTGGACCTGACATCTAGTTGGAAGCATATCTATTTCTAACATGGTTGAAACTTCGAAATCAAGAGAAGTTGTGATTGAGATGATGAGGAGGGTGTTTGATTCCTAATTGGGGATGGATGTCAAGAAGTTGTCAACATATATTATTGGTTGGTGAAGGTGAATTTGTCATTTTCTGCCCTGTAACCAATGATGTTGGGTGTCACCGGTATGGTGATCGTTTATTGGTTGGTGGACCCGTGATTTGTTTGGGGTCATCAGCAGAAGTTGGGTATTTCGAAGTTAGGTGAACGTGATTTCTCATTTTCTGCTTGGTGGCAGAAAATGTTGGGTTACTTGGTGTGCTGAGTGCATTGAGTTTGTGTTTGCACTCAAGTAGGATGAATTTTGATGTCATCGTCTTGGATCATCTTTAACTTTCCCTAGGTAGGATGACAAGGATCGATATGAGATAATTGGAGAGGACCCACAGTCTAGATGTGTTCCGTCATTGACTGATCTGTTTAGAGGTGAAAGTGGTTGAGAAGCAATTTGGTAGTATGCAGATTCAATGAGGGTGTAAGACCCTATGATTGGAAATTTGGCCGTAAGCAGAGTGTGCATGTATGGATCCTAGGTGGATCTGGATCGCGATCTTGATGATCCGGTGATGTTGTGGTGGATTAGGATGGCATGAATCGTGATGTCATACCCGTGTTGGCAAACTTCGTCTTACTGATTATGCTAAGCTAGGAGCAGAGGAGAATCGTTTAGTGAGACAGTTGAGAAATCTTGTGGTTTAGCTAGTGAGATGACAAGACAGAGGTTGGATATGAGAATGTTGGATCGACTTCTTTTTGAAGTTAATCTGGTATGAGATGGTACGTGAGTGAGTTGAGGTGTATACGAATTGTCTTGGGTATTTGACTATGTGAATGATGGGATTGGTTTCCTTTCGAAGTCAATCGAATATGGTATGGTAATCGAATGAACATGTAATCGATAGGTTCAGAGTTGATGCTTCCCGGTAGACATGGATGAGATTGGATACTCTTTTGGCATGAATGGGTACGCCTTGGTGGGCGTGAGTGAGATTGATAAGTGTTGGATTACGTGATTAGGATTAGACGTTGTGATGTTGGTCGGGTGACCATGGGACTCGTGATGGATGACGAGTTGGAGTATTTGATCTGTCTAGTACTGGATTGGACAGATGGACTCCAGAATTGAAGTGTGATTGGTTAATGGTTGTGTAGTAGGCTAGTTGGTGGATGGATGTACGTACAGGGTAGGTTGTGCGAGGATCGATACTAGACAGGCCTGAGTGGTGCTTGGTGACGGTATATGGGATGTACCAGTGGTGTCTGGATGAATGTGTTGGTAGTCGGTTTAGTTCCGATATCATTGGATTGGTTGAGGACGTGAACTGGACATTGAATATTGTGTGTTGGGCTAGAGTGATTGTGATGAGTTCAGTGATTGTATGAGCAGGTGCTCAGTGTCGTGGATGGCTAGTGGAACCCTAGATTTGTAATGTGTCTCACTACTGGGCAGGTATTCAATAGGGTCCAGTTACACACAGGTCAAGTGAGATGTTGGTATACGTATACTCAGGTTCAGCGAGTTGTTGGTTAATGTAACCACCGGTGGATTTGCGTGGTGCGACTACTCTGTGACTCTCACCAGTATCATGGATCACTGGGGGGTTGACAGATATGAACGCTGAGACCGATAAATCTCGCAGGTTTGGGTTGCCCTACGAGGAAAGATCTTGTCATCGATCTTAAGCTACACTAAGGGAGTTGTGGTACGAGGTACCTTAGTACGACTCGTGAATGAGTCAGGGTTGTATTAGTGACTCGTGAATGAGTCAGGGAGTTGTGGTGCAAATAAGAATTTTTCTGGTTAGTAGGTGTACAAGTGTACACATGATGTGAGGCTGCATTTTCTTTCCACGAATTGGACGTTGACTTGGATAGTTGGAATTTCAAGGACAAAATTATATAAGGGGGGAAGGTTGTAACGATCTGTCCTCAATATCGGGATTAAATACTAATTAATTATGGTTTAGGATGAATAATCAGGGATTAGTTGAGTGAAATCAGACGGACGATGTAAAATGATCGTTTTGCCCCTAAAATTGGGCAAATGTTGACTTTTGACTCGGGGAGTCAAACGTAGGAGGACCAATAAAGGTGACAAAGATCGGGACGTCACGAGTTCGTAGATAGGCGGCACATCGAAATCGGAGGTTCGACGGTGAAGTTACGGGTCTAGAAGTCATTACAATACTATTGCACGAAAACCGAGAAATAGGGGACATGTGGCAGGTTTGGATTAGATTGGAAATCTGGATGGACCAATCAGTAAGTGACATTTTCCCCTTATCTGATTGGCCCATTCCCCCACACGGTGGGATATTTCTTCTTCCCATTCGATCGATCATCTTTATTTTTGTTCCAAACTCGTGACCATGCAACCCATTCAGTCCCAACACTTCAATCTTTCATTATCTGAGCCTAGGATGTGAATTAAAGTGAGAGAGGGAAGTGCGATGATCATGATGGTAGCTGTGGTGTCGACCGTCATGTACGGTGGTGGATTTTCAGAGGTAAGGCACCGAATTCTTTGTTTTTGAATTCAAAAATGGAAAACCACGTTTTGGTAATTATTGATCGTATTGATTAATGAGTTTGTGTTTTGGAGGATGAAAGGAAACTATTAGGCAGGCTTGTAACAGAGGCCAATGGTGGCCGGAGTCATGAGAACACAGAGGTGGTGGTTGGCTGGTTCAAGCATCCATTTGAAGGTATGATTTTGGACTTGGTTTATTTTTTTTGAAACCATGGATCGATTAGGAATGATTAGAGAAAGGTTTAGGAGAAAATTAGGGTGGAAACGGGTTGAAGAAAGGGTTGAAATTGGCCCGAGCCGGTCACGTTGGTCCAGTTGGACCAGCTGCACAGTCGAACCGATCTGGACCGGTTGGCTGGAGGTTGAAGATGCACAATGCCCAGGCGCGTGAGGCCCACGAGCAGCGCCTTTGGGCGGCCCATGTGGACGCGTGGGAAGTATTTTAGGAAAGTTTTCGACCTGTAAAATCATCTTTTCGATGTAACAAACATTTTGGGGCTGGTTTCGTGTCGATCAGACATCGTTTCGATATAGTTTTGGGTGTCCGAAGGTTTAAAATCTATGTAATATACGTTTAAAAATTCGGGAAAATTACGGGAATTTAATGAGAGGTTAATGAAGAGGTTAGTAACCCTCTAGTATAATTTGGACAGGTTTGGAAGTCCCGGTGATAGTAATGTGGCCCGGAAAGGCTTATGACACGCATATCGAGGCGGTAGCGTAGGATGGTCTGTGAGTGGACATTCTTTTTTGAACTGTGATGCATGCATAACTGTTTTATATGTTTTATACATGTGATTTCTATAGAGATGATTGTGTCATTGGCGATTTACATGGTTGCACGTATTTTGAGGTAATCCTGTATTTGCACGTATATCGAGATTTATGGTTTTACTATAGTTTTACGTGCTTGTGGCTTTGGTGATGGTTTGACGAAATGGTTTTGGTTTTGGAAAGATAAACTCGGGCATGAGACCCATTTGAATTATGTGATCAGGCCAGGGGCCCAGTTGGTTTACGAAATCGGGCATGAGGCCTAGTTGGGTTTTATAAATGTGATTTCGGGTCTGGGACCCTATGTTTCATAAACGTGATTTTGGGTCGGAACCCTGAATGGATTTGTAATAATTTATGTAAATTTCGGGCAGGGCCCTTTGAGATGTTTTGAAATGGCATATAAAACTGTTTTCCATACACCATCTCGATACGAGGATTTATGGATGGTCTCCTCTAGGTGTTTGGGACACTACGGAAGTCACGGTGAATTGTGTAACGACTCGTCCCAAATTCCTAGATTACATTAGTGACTAATCACGATTAGTGAGGCTAATCCATGATTAATTGAGCAAAATCGGACGAACGATGCGAAATGACCGTTTTGCCCCTAGCCGTGGGCAAAACGTTGACTTTTCGTTCGGGCTGTCAAATGGACTTTGACCGATGACCGTGACGTAGTTCGTGACGTCATGAGTTCATAGACAGGTGTTACGTTCAATTCAGAAGTTCGAGGAGGAAGTTATGACGTTCGGAAGTTTAGGGGCATTTTGGTAATTTTAGTTAAAAGGGGTCAAATGTTGACTTTTGGACCGGGAGGTCCGATAGCTGAGGGCCGAGGACTGTTATGTAGATCGGGATGATAAGAATCCATAGACAGGCGGCATGCTGAAATTGGACTTTGAACGGGGAAGTTATAGGTCACGGAAGTTCGATTTCACTATGCACGTACTTCGAGACGGGGATGATTTGGCAAAATCTGATTGGGCTAGATATTTTAGGTGGGTCCCATGGATGAGTGACAAGTGTCACTCATCCAATTGGTCCAATCCCCTAAATTGGGGATCTATTTAATTAAATAATATTATAATTCTTATTTTATAATTAATCTTAACAACTTTCAATCCTAGCCCTCCATTCTATTTTAATCTCTCAAATCCTCACCCTCCATTTCTCTTCTCTCATCTGATCCATCTCCCTCATCAACTATCATCATTTTCTTCTTTTCTTCTTCAAACCCGCACCCCCCTTCCCTTATCCACCATTTTCTTCATTTCTTCATTTTTTTTCAAACACACAACACCACCACAAACCTCCATCAAGTGTGACCATGTGAGTGTGAGGGCAGGACTGGGATGATGAGGAGGCCACGACGGCCGTCCATGGTGGCTCACGGTGGTGGACGGCGGGAGAGACCGTGAGGTAAGGAAAATATTTGAAAATTCAAATTTCGGTTTTAATGGTTTTTACTCAATTTCATTAATTGGGTAAGGTTTATGGGGACTCTAGGAAGCTAATAGGATTAGTTCTGGGGCTTGTGATGGCCGGAAATGGCCGTGAACGGCGGGGGAAAATTCGGCCACCATTAACGGCGGTTGAAGCTACGGGTTTGGTGGGTTTTGGTTCCGTTTTAATAGCTAAAAAGATTAGAAATGAGATTAGGATCATATTAGGATTAAAATGGATGAAATGGACCCCGAATCGGTCCAAAAACCGCAGAAAACCGAGGTTGAAGATGGATGAACAGTACCGTGAACAGTAACTGGAGGTTGAAGAAGATGAACAGTGTTTTTGACCTTCTAGGGGCGCATGAGGGCGCGTGGGCCATAATTTGGGGAAGTGTTCAACATATGAAATCTTTTATTCGATGTAACGAAGATTTTGGGACTGGTCTCACGTCAATCGAACATCTTTTCGATAGATTTCGGGCTGTCGGAAGGTTTAGGATCAGTTTAAAAATAGTTAAAAGTTCGGGAAAATTACGGGGCTTTGGTAGGAGGTTAATTAAGTAGTTAGTAACCTTCTATTAAAATTTGGATAGGTTTGGGAGTCCCGATTATGGTGATCGGCTTGGGAGAGCCTATGGCACGCAAATCGAGGCGGCAGCTCGGACGGTCTGTGAGTGGACCTTGTTTTCTACATTAGTGGATGCATAAATGTTTATTATATGTTTTCATACATGTTTGATGATGCCATGGGTGCATTTGTATGTGGTTACGTATAGGCACGTATTTCGAGGTTTCGGCCCTATACGGTGCCTATATGGGTCTGTATGTCTTTATTTGTCTAAATGAAATGGTTTTGCATTTCATTTAGATTAACTCGGGTATGAGACCCATTTGGTTTTTTCTTGGGCATATGACCTCAGATATCAGGCACAGTGCCCAACTGATGTCCTATGTTCGGGCACGAGACCCAAGTTACTTTACGGTTTTGATTTCAGGTCAGGGAACCTTAAATGGATTTCCCGGTTCATGACGGTTTATGGGAACCGGCATGAACCCTTGTTATGGTATCGTGGTTCATGACGGATTATAGGGACCGGCATGAACCCTAGTTATGTTATTATGGTACATGACGGTTTATGGGAACCGGTATGAACCCTGGTTATGTTATTATGTACATGACGGTTTATGGGAACCGGCATGAACCCTAGTTATGTTATTATGGTACATGACGGTTTATGGGAACCGTCATGAACCCTGGTTGTGTTATTACAGTACATGATGGTTTACGGGAACCGGGCATGGAGGTTATCTATATGTATATGAATGGAATGTATATGTTGGATCATGATGGTTCAGGGGAACCGGGCATGACTGGTTGTGTTATGTATATATATGTTCATATACCTTCCTTTACTTCTATTATCTCCTCCGGGGAGGGTCGTTGGCCTGGGTGGACCCCGGAGTAGTCACGGAGCACCGACTGAGTGGAGTCACCCCCCAGTTGGGTTCCTTACTCTCAGGAAGGCTATGGTTACTATTACCTCGAGTAGGATCAGTGGTCTGCGGACATTGACCTTGACTTTGAGAAGACTCGGATTGAGACCCAGGTAGCGCGCGCGTAGCTTTGGATACCGTGACAGGATTGGTAGTGTGACTTATATGTATATATGATATATGGTATGATATATGAGATGTGATGTGTGGTTACACAGGTTTTGGGCTGAGTCCCGTATGGTTTTGGGCAGTGGCCCGTATGGTTGAATCTTTATGATTCTTTGATATGTGGTGTTCACGGGTGTGCACAGGATTTGGGCAGTGGCCCGTATATTTGATTTGATTATGGTTTTGGGATTTGTCCCACATATGGTTTCTATTTGGTTATATGGTTTTCGAATGCATGCATGCTTTTTAGTGAAGGGTACAAATGTCTTTATGGAAATGTTTTTATAAACTTTTGTTTTGTCCACTCACAGCTTTTAATGTTTTGACTGCCCTTCAAGTTGACATCGGGTGTAGACTGTAGCAGAGACCGAGATTTCACATACCTCCCCCGGATCCTGGATTACTCCGATAGCCTGGGAGGGGAATGGTCGGAAATATCCCTTGTCTGACACTTCGTGTCAGAAGGGAGCAAGGTCATCCTGCGTTAATCACGGGGGGATTGGGATGGGTCCACTGCTTGCAAGGGGTCATTATACAGAGCAACCGGATCGTATAGTGAATCAGGAGCAGATTTGTTATGATTAGACGTCTGAGACGTCAGACATCTCGTATTTCAGAGATATGGACCGGGAGAGACCCAGGGCAGCACGCGTTGCTTATACCGTGAGATATGACATTTGGGACGTCAAGCGTCTGGGACAGTGGGATATGCCGAGGATGGTTTTGTGGTAAATATGGATTATTAAATTTGTGAAATGGTAATTCGGTGTTTATGGATTTGTGTCTATGGATTTGGTCAGTGGCCCACTTGTTTCTGGATTTTCGGATTTTGGTATTCTGCGGTTTTGGGCTAAATTCCCACACAAGGTTGGTTTTACGGTTTTTGGACTAAGGCCCTAATGATTTATTTAAGTAAATTATTTGATTAGTGGTTTTCGACGCATGCATACTTTTTAGTGAAGGGCATAAATGTATTTTTATGAATGTGTTTTATGAACTTACTGATTTTCGTCCACTCACAGTTTTTAATGGTTTTAATGCCCTTCAGGTTGATCACGGATGCGGACTATAGTAGAGACCGAGACATCGCACTCCTCCACCGATCCTGGCGCGCTCTGGGAGCCTCGTATGGGCCGAGCTATGAATTATCCCTTGTCTGACACTTCGTGTCAGACGGGAGCATGACACATCCCGTGACAAGACCCATCCCGATTATCCCTCGATAATCGTGAAAGATCCTGCTCCCGTCTGACAATAACTCGAAGGTACCAAAAGTAGTTTAACATATATACATATAGAACATAAAAAACGATAAACATTGTCAGACAAGGGAAAATTCAGTATTCCGAGACCGTTGACCTAGTCAACAGGTTTACAGAGCATAGGTAATATTTACAAGTAGGGATCAAAGTCCTACGCTGCAAAGTGTCTGAGTACGCAACGGTCTGTTTATTCCTCTGCCTCGATACTAGCCTCAGTAACTGTGCACTGGCCTGGAGGGCAAATAAAACATCAAAGGTGTGAGTGGACAAAAAGAAAGTTTAAGAAATACATTTATAAAATACATTCTTACCCTCCAGTTTCACAAACATGCATGCATATCATAAAACATGAGTTATAATATCATATAAATCAAGTATGAATAATGGATTGATAAAAATATGTTCATTAAATCAGGCATAAATATAAATCAATCAGCATAATACCACCAATCCTCAATACTCAATCTCAATATCCAAGTAATTCGTCACGATAGCAATGCAACGCGTGCAACTCGGGTGTCTCATGTCCGAGTACCTCCCCAGGATCAACAACGTCTGGGGTGATATTATCTCCAGGACGACGTCTGGAGGATATCATCATAATCTCACGCTCCTAAGACTGAGCCTCCCTCGGAGCTACTCATCTCCAGGTAGTGGATCGTGACTACTCTAGGATCTACGACGTCTAGAGGAGACTATCAAATCACAGAGGATGGTATATGTGGAACAGTCACCAAATCTAGTAATCTCATTTTAGAATCATTTATATCTCAAATCAAATAAAAACATTTCAACCGGACCTCTGCCTGAACCATAGCTTTCACAAAACACGTTCCACAAATCCATCATAATCACGCAAATCCATAAACGATAGTCAAAAGCATTTCAATTTCATCAAATCAATTTGTCGACTCATAATCTGGGTCAAAACTAATCTCAAATCCCGGGCCTTAGCCCAAAATAACAATATCATGGTTTTCTCGAAAATCGTGCCCAAAAGCATATAAAATAATATAATATTCCCAAAATCCAGAAATCATCATATCGAAACATTAATCATACCAAATCATTTCAAATAATATCATAAAGCATTTAAAACATATATGCATGCATTTAGAATAGAAAACAAAAGTCCACTCACACACCGTCCAGATTGTTCAGTTTCGAGTTGTTCGTTCTCTTCCGACGTCCAGGGACTATTCCGGCCTGTCAAACAAGTAATATAATATCACTAGATTATCACATAATCCCATGTACAGATTCCCTAATTGTCGAAATAAAATAATATTATTTAAACAGAACCTATACGCTTCGGGTACTCAAAATTACTCTAAATTCAGATCCGATTGACCCGAAACCAACGCTAATAGGTCTGTATCATCGAGGACATTAAAAAGTATGTTGGACCCAAAGTCAGATTCCCGGCCACGCGCCCTCACGCGTCGTTGCAAGCGGCTGCGCGTGAAAGCCACGCGCCGTGAACAGTGTCGTCCCTGTTACCCATTTTCCCTGTTATACGGGTCTGCAACCCGCGGTGCAACCCGATCCGTTCTCCACCAATTCGAACTCAATTTCTCCAGTTCTTTTACTTATTTTTATCCATTCCATGTTTCTTAATGATCTGTAACTTCAATTTCATGAAATGAACCCTAGAATCTCTCGACTCAAGGTGGACACCCGACGGGTCCTAAATCGGGTTCTACCCAAACTCGACCTGTTTCAAGCAATTAATCATATGGGAATCATCCTATGTCCATTCTAAACATAATTTTGAAATCAATTTCAAGGTTCCTTACCTCCAAGTAATCGAACTCAAGCTCCAAATTTCAAAGAGATCGCAGGGTCTGTTCTTCACCAATTCACCACCAATTTCCTTCCCAATCGATTTGGTTCGAGTCGTCTAGCTCCAGAAAGCTAAATATCAAGTCAATTTCATTCCAAACCGTCGAAACAATCGAATTCGATATTTGTTTTCTTGGATGGTTTTTCCGGTTGGCTCAATCTAGTTCTATCGGAGTTTTCTTTGTTTCCATTTCGGTTTTTCTCTCCAATTTACACTTAATTGCTCAATCAAGTAGCACTTGTTTCCTTGTTCTGCTGAGAATCGGTCAAAGTAAAGGAAGAATGTGTTCTCTGTTTTTTTTTTGGTCGAATACTGATAATTACCATATACTATAACCGTTTCAATTAATCATTTAATTATGTAAAAGGCAACTAAGTGCCACTAATTGACATTAACAAGTGACACATGTCACTTAAAGCAGCCCCTGAGTCATTCCTTTGGCTGAATCACCAAATTCACCCTTTAATTAATTCTACTGCCTAAAATTACCATTTTACCCTTGAAGTCACAATTTACCATTTTGCCCCTGAACTTCCCAGACCCATAACTTTTTCACCCGAGCTCCGATTTTGACATGCCACCTGTCTACGGATTCAACGTCTCGAGACCTACACAATGGTCCTCGAAAAATGTACAAAAAGTATTCCAAACAAGAAGTAAACTTTTAGCCACATCCCTCCAAGGGTAAAAATGTCATTTTACACATTATTTTAATATTTTACATTTTTTTTAGATTTTCGGGGCGTTACAACCTTCCCCCCTTAGGAAATTTCGTCCCCAAAATTTCAAGGAAACAAATACGGATACAATTCTCGCATCTGAGCTTCGGGTTCCCAGGTAGCCTCTTCTACGTTCTGATTTCTCCAAAGAACTTTCACTAGGGGAATTGTCTTTCGGCGGAGTACCTTATCCTTTCGGTCCAGGATCTGCATAGGTTGTTCCTCAAATCTTAGGTCTTCCCTAAGCTCAATGGGTTGCTCTTCTAATACATGGGACTCATCGTACACATATTTCCGTAGCATTGACACATGAAATACATTATGAACTCTGGAAAGCTCTGAAGGTAATGCGAGTCTGTAAGCAACTCGGCCGATCCGCTCCACAATCTCATATGGACCAATGAAACAGGGGCTCAATTTCCCGCGTCTGCCAAATCGTACTATGCCTTTCCAAGGAGACAACTTCAAGAAGACCCAATCTCCCACTGCAAATTCAAGATCCCTAATCCGAAAATCCGCGTAGCTCTTTTGTCTATCCTGGACTATTTTGAGTCTATCCCTGATGAGCTTAACTTTTTCGGTCCTCAGGTCTATCAGTTCGGACTTAGAAAATTTTCTTTCGCCCACTTCCCTCCAACACAATGGGATTCTGCACTGTCGTCCATATAAGGCTTCATACGGTGCCATCCCAATACTTGCTTGGTAACTATTGTTGTATGCAAATTCCATTAGTGGTAAATGTGACTCCCAAGTACCCTGGAATTGCAGAACACATGCTCTCATCATATCTTCCAAGGTCTGGATGGTCCGTTCCGACTGTCCATCTGTCTAAGGGTGGAATGCTGTACTAAAATGTAATCTCATCCCAAAAGCTTCCTGTAAACTTTGCCAAAATCTACATGTAAATCGTGGATCTCGATCCGAGACAATGGAGGCAGGTGTGCCATGTAATCAGATGATCTCATTAATGAATAAGTTGGCGTACTGGGTCATCTGAAAGTCTTCCTTCACAGGTAAGAAATGCGCTGACTTGGTAAGTCTGTCCACAATTACCCAAACTCCATCGTGGCCTCTGGGCGTCCTCGGAAGTTTAAATACAAAGTCCATGGTTATGTGGTCCCATTTCCATTCTGGGATAGAAAGTGGTGCAGTGCTCCATAAAGTCTTTGTCTTTCTGCTTTCACCTGCTGACATATCAAACACTTGCTCACATACTCATCAATTTCTCTTTTCATACCCGGCCACCAATAGTGTTCTCGCACTGTACGGTACATTTTGGTCCCACCTGGATGCATAGCGTCGCAGAACTATGGGCTTCTTCCAGAATCTCCTTTTTCAACACTACTTCTGTAGGCACACATAATCTCCCTTCCTTTGTTAAAGCTCCAGCCTCGCTAACTGCATAATCGTGCCGTTCCTCTGCTTATACTTCAATTAGGAGAATACACAAGATAGGGTCTTGAAATTGAGCATCAATAATCTGATCAATTATGATTGGTCGAACCTGGAAACTCGCCACCAAACCACCTTGGCCATCAAGTTCCAACATCACTCCAGTCTTACGAAGTTCAACCAATAAGGGAAAATGTATCGTCCGTAAATGGGCTATAGAATGTGCTGATTTCCGACTCAATGCATCAGCTACCACATTCGCTTTTCCCGGATGGTATTCAATTATGCAGTCATAATCCTTAAGCAATTCCAACCATCTTCTCTGCCTCACATTCAGTTCCTTCTGAGTGAAAAAGTAATTCAAACTCTTATGATCCGTAAACAGTCTGCCTGTTTCACCGTATAAGTAATGTCTCCATATTTTAGTGCATGTACCACTGCAGCCAATTCTAGATCATGAGTAGGATAGTTATGTTCATGTTGTTTTAACTGTCGAGAGGCATAAGCAATCACATTTCCATGTTGCATTAACACACACTCCAATCCGTGTAAGGAAGCATCAGTATACACTTCAAATTTTCCACTATCATCTGGAAGGGTCAATACCGGAGCGGATGTCAATCGTTTCTTCAATTCCTGAACACTTTAGTCACAAGTATCATCCCAAATAAATTTAACTCCCTTCCTTGTCAAGCGAGTCAAAGGGGCAGCAATCGTAGAAAATCCTTCTACAAAACTTCTGTAGTAACCGGCCAAACCCAAAAAGCTCCTCACTTCGGTTACTGTTGTTGGCTGCTTCCAGTTGGCCACTGCCTCAATCTTCTGAGGATCAACACAAATTCCTTCTGCAGAAATCACATGTCCCAGAAATCCCACACTAGTCAGCCAAAATTGGCACTTACTCAATTTGGCAAAAAGCTGATTCTCCCTTAGAGTCTTAAGCACGAGTCTCAGGTGTTTCTCGTGCGCCTTCTTACTCCTTGAATATACTAAAATATCATCAATGAACACAATGAAAAACTGATCAAGATATTTCCAGAACACTCGGTTCATCAAATCCATAAATGTCGCTGGTGCATTGGTTAATCCAAACGGCATTACTAGAAACTCATAATGACCATACCGAGTCCGGAAGGTTGTTTTTGGAATATCCACTTCTCGAATCCTCAACTGATGGTAACCAGAACGGAGAACAATCTTCGAGAAATACTTAGCTCCCCTTAATTGGTCAAACAAATCATCAATTCGGGGCAAAGGATACTTATTCTTTATTGTCACTTTGTTCAGTTGTCTATAATCCATGCATAATCTCAAGCTGCCCTCCTTTTTCTTTACAATAATACGGGGGCTCCCCACGGTGACACACTTGATCGGATGAATCCCATGTCCACTAGATCTTGTAACTACACCTTCAATTCCCTTAACTCAGCTGGTGCCATACGATAAGGAGGCAAGGAAATAGGTCGTGTACCAGGGATCAAATCAATAGTGAACTCCATCTCCCTATGCGGTGGTAACCCTGGTAAATCCTCAGGAAACACATCTGGGAACTCACATACGATTGGGATGTCCTCGGCCCTAACTGGGGTATCCCGTACATCAATCACATGTGCCAAATAACCCTGGCAACATTTCCGCAACAATCTCTCTGCCGTGAGGGTTGATATGATTTTGATGGGTAACATTTCCCGATCTCACTGAAATGTCACCTCGGGTAATCTTGGGCTCCGGAGTATCACCCTCTTATCGAAACACTCGATAGAGGCATGATGAGTTGTCAACCAATCCATCCCAAGGATAACATCAAAATCATACAAATCTAATGTAACGCCCCGGAAATTCGGAAAGTGTAATTGACACGACCCATCCCAATCCCCCCGGGATTACCATGGAATGTGACGTGCTCCCGTCTGACAAGAGGCGTCAGACAAGGGATAACCGGTTGCCATTGCCCAAACGAGCTTCCAGAGTGCGTAAGGATCGATGGAGGAGGTGTGCGATGCTCAAGTCTCTGCTGCAGTCGTATCCGGAATCAACCTGAAGGGCATTAAAAACAAAAGCTGTGAGTGGACGAAAATAAACAAGTCTGTTTAAAACATTTATAAGACATTTATGCCCCTCAGTAAAACCATATGCATGCGCCAAAAACCAATGATCACACATTTATTTAGAAATAACCATTAGGGCCTTAGCCCGGAAGCCAAAGCATAGTTTCAATTTCCAAAAGTCAATCCAAGAGTTATTTCATAAATCCAGTAATATGAACCATAAGGCATATAATATAAACCATAACCATAATTTTAGCCACTGCACTATACACTCCAATCCGACATCCCTGATGTCTGACGTCCCTGACGTCAATAAGGTCACAATCACAAGGCTACGCGTGCCACTCGGGTCTCAATTTCCGAGTTCAATCCCCGAACCCCGTTCGGGTACAGCATCCCCGATGCTTAGCGTCATAGACGCTGGACGTACTAGACGTCCGTGACCTCTCCGGGGTACCTCATCCGGAGGAGACAGTATCATATGGAAGGATCTATACAGTGCAGTACTAAATACATTTTATCGATATCCACATGCAAAACATATAGGTATACATAGGTAAAATCCGAACCGATCGTTACATTTCATCAAACGGGTCTCATGCCCAAGATCGTAAAACGTGCCATGACCGAAACATCATCAAAACCGTTTATAGATTCCAGCATGTGAACATATATAAAATGTAAACCAGGAAACATTTATTCAATTCCATTTTAGGGTCCCGGACCCGCAATCGTATGTAGAAATCAACTGGGCCCCTGGCCCGATTTCACAAGTTAACTGGGCCCCTGGCCCGATCCACATGTTAACTGGGCCCCTGGCCCGATTTCATAGTTCAGCTGGGCCCCTGGCCCGATTTTACTTTATTCAAGTTCGTAACCGTTTCATGAAATCATATCCAACCACATTTATGGAAATCGGTGCAAATCCAGAAAACCTCGGTTTACGTGCAAATACGTAATTCACCTCGAAATACGTGAAATCATTTTAAATTCACCGATATCCAAAGTAAATCATTTAATCATAATTATAACAATCATAAAACAGTTATGCATGCATCGAATTTATGAAACCAATGTCCACTCACAGACCGTTTAACCGAGCGCCTCGATACGCGTGCCATAGGCCTTCCCGGGCCACACCACTATCACCGGGACTCCCAATCCTGTCCAAATCACGTTAGAGGATTACTAACCTCATCATTAACATCCTATTCAAGTCCCATAATTTTCCCGAATTTTTAAGTATTTTTAAATTGGATTTAAAACCTTCGGACATCCCGAACAATAACGAAACGGGATCCGATCGACACGAAACCAACGCTAAAATGTTTGTTACATTGTGTAGGACAAAAGTCATGTTGGAAGTTTCCCAAAATTACCTCACACGCGCCCCCACGCGCCGGTTGAACTCCCTGCGCGTGAAACCCACGCGCCGGGTACTGTTCACCGTCGTTCAACCCGAACGACTGGTAAACGGGTCGCCGTGACCCGCGGGCCAACCCGACTGGTTCTCCGTCGATACTGGATCATTTTGGACGGGGTTTTCACCTGCAAGATCGTCTGAGTTCAACCAACAGTTCTGTGGAATCAAAAACCAAAAGTAACGTCACGAATCATACCTCTGAACTCAAACCCGAAGCTCAGAATTTCCGATCGTCCTTCCTCCCGATTCCGGCCGCCTCGAGCCCCAAATTCACGTCCACAAGATTCGTTTATGTTCATAGAACACCGTAGGATCAAATCCAACGTCCAATACCCATCCAAAACCCGATCACCATTTTTGGTTTCGAACCGGGTTACGGGCACCGCCGTCCCCGCCGTGCCCAGCTCACTTCGAGCTTCGAAAACCAGTCCCCTGTGTCTGTTTCTGACCCCAAGTCCCAAAGGAGTCGAGAAGGAGCTCAGAAACACAACGGATCGTCGATTTCCAAAAACCTGGGCATAACTTCCTCCTCGGGTTAACACGGCCGCCGTGGACCACCGCGGTCGCCGCCGACATCCTGCCGCCTCCCGCCGGTTCTCACAATCTCAGTGACCCACACATGTGCACAGAGGAGATGTGTGAAGGTTCTGGTGCACGGTTCGAATGGTTGTGCTCTCGGGTAGCAATTATAATATGGGGAGGGAAATGATGAAGAAAAATGGATGGTCCAGATTCAATCTCACCATTGAGATTAAGGGTCCAGATTAAAAGATGCAATAAGTGGGAATTCTTTATATTTTTTTATTCCAATAATTTAATCAAAACCCACCAATCCAGATCTGAGTTCATAATTAAAGGTTAGTGGTCCACGTGTCCCACTCAGAATCCCAGACCAATCAGAAAATGCCACGTGTCCCCGCCTCGTAATGCGTGCATAACGAACCCAAACTTCCGTGACCCATAACTTCGTCGTCGAATCTCCGATTTCAGCGTGCCGCCTGTCGTTGGATTCGCATCGATGAAACCTACGTAACGGTCCTTGGCCCTCGGCCATCGGACATCCTGGTCAAAAAGTCAACATTTGCCCCTATTTCGTCCAAATTACGAAAACGCCCCTGAACTTCCGCATATCATAACTTTTACCACGAACGTCGGAATCGAACGTGCCACCTGTCTATGAACTCGTGACATCCCGAACTACGTCACGGTCAAAGTCCATTTGACCATCCGAAATAAAAGTCAACGTTTTGCCCACGCCCAGGGGCAAAACGGTCATTTTGCACAATTCGTCCGAAATCGCCCAACTAATCCCAGATTAGTGAATCACAATTAAATATTATTAAATCCCGATATTCGGGACGGGTCGTTACAGTAATATTGTAAAATATTGAATAAAATGACGTTTTTACCCCTGTTTTTAGCGTGGTCAAACTGTTGACTTTTTGATTTGAAGGTCGAACGGACGTTGACCGATGACTGTGACGTAGTTCGGGACGTCACGAGTTCATAGACAGGTGGCACGTCCAATTCCGACGTCCAGGGAAAAAGTTATGATGTTCGGAAGCCGAGGGGCATTATCGTAAATTGGACGATTTAGGGGGGAAAAGTTGACTTTTTGTTTGACAATTGATTTTCACATGACTCGAAGACCGTTAGGTTCGTCTCGAAGCCCCGAGTACAACGACAGGTGGCACGCTTGAAATGGACATCGGGTGACCGAGTTACGGGTCACGGAAGTTGGAAGGCATGTTGGTAATTATTACCCTGAGGCCATTTTGGTCTTTTTACAGGGGTGACTGTAGCACCACCGTGAAAAACAGAGTGGACGGCCATGCCGTGGTGTTTTGTGCGTGCAATTGTTTATGGCAATGGTGGATTGAACAGATGGATTGTTTATGTGAATTGAGGCAGTGGGAAGCACACATGGGTGACTGATCAGAGCTCAGTGCACGGGAGAGTTTAAAAATGGCCATGGTTTCTGTGTTTGCGGGAAACCATTTTCAGAGACCTCAGTTGGTCTCCCACGAGCTGCTGGTTGAACTGATCAATTAACCGTGTAGGAGAGTGGAGAGAGGATTCATTTTGGCATCATTTTGCTATCTGTTGAGATTGAGAGAAGCTGAGAGTGACTGAGAGAGCCGTGAAGAACCATTTTGGGTTTTTGGGGGGAAAAATCCAGAGTTCAATTTCTACGGGTTTTGGGACCAATCTAGACACTGAGGAAGCTTTCTGGGAGTGACAGGAACACAGCCGTGCAAGAGTTAAAGAGATTTGATCAAAGATTGCTCAGGAACTCAAGTTCCAGTTCAGAGAAAAACTAGTTTGGAGGGAAAATCAAAGATCAAATTGTGAGGCCATTTGAGCGAAACCAAGGGCCCTATTAGTCTTCTGGGAGCAATAGGAAACTGACCACATCGATTTCGAAGGACATTACTCACGAATTAGCCAAGAACTGAGGCCCCTGGTTCTGAGAATTTTCGAGCTTGAGGACGGCTATTTACAGGTAACGATTTGTTCAATTGATCATGTGGTTACGTTAGTTTAGGTATCCTTAAGCTACTGTCTGAGTTAATTGGACAATGGAACTGTTTTGGGTGAGTTCTAGATGATGACCCGTTCGACTGTTCGGGTCTGGGTTGATCGATTTGGGGCACGTCGAAGTAATTAAATGACTTAGAACTCTAATTGGATGATTATAGAACATGTTAGGATAAAAAACGAGAGCAATTAAGTGACAATTGATGGTTAATTGGACGGGTTGAACACGCGGGTTGAAGATCCGAATAGCGGTAGTCGGGTGAAGATGGTGACACTGTAGCAGGCACGTGGCCTACACGCGCAGCCACTTTGGGCGGCGCGTGACGGCGTGTGTGATGTCATCTCCGATCACGGTCAACATGAAACTTATTCCTTTCAATCTAATTCACATTTTATCTTTAGAGTTCGAGTCGATCGGGAGTCGTTCGAGATAGTTTCGGGAGTTTGGAAGTTCAGGTCCTTAAGGTTAATTTCGTCGAAAAATACGGAAAAATTAGGAAAAAGCATACGAGTTTTTTGGGAATGATTGTAACCCTCCTTGTACGTTTTTACAGACCCGGACATTTCCGAAGCTACTGAGGAGCCACGGGGCGCGATTGACGCGTCCTAAAACCGTGAGTGGAATTTTGACTTCCAAATTGTGCATGCATGACTATTTTACTTATTTATCTTGTGTCTTCGCTTATGATTTTATGTTTATAAATATGTTATTTCGGTTTTACGTGATTTCACGCTTTTCGAGATAAATATCGTATTTCACGCATTTCGAGGTTACTGTATTCGCCTATGCATGAATGATGTTTTTGATGAAGTATTTGGATATGATTATGCATGTTACGTATTTATGATGTTTGATTATATTTGTGAAGTGATTTCGGGAATTGCATGTTTTGGAATTTGCATCTGATTTCGGACTTAAGTCCTATTATGACAAGATACGATTTTCGGAATGATTTTTGGAAAACGGATCGTGTTGAATCCTGGCTTATTGTGTTTTATAAATGGTTTTAGGTTTAAAGACCCAGTTGATTGTTGGATCTGGTTTTGGGTTTAAAGACCCGGTTAATTGATGACGGGGGCGGGCCCGAAAATTGGGTTTAAAGACCCGGATTGAATTTAAAGACTCGTGAGTTTAAAGACTCGGTTATTGTGATACCCCCGAGGCCTATTGATTATGTTTTGAGTTTAAAGACTCGTTGATATCCCGGGAAGGTCTGATATTGAGTTTAAAGACTCGGATGGATCCAACGGTTTAATTGTGATTATTGATTCACTTTTTACTTGAATCACATAATTAATGTTTCAAAATGACGGTTTCTGGATTTTGGTAATATTATATTATTTTACATGAGTTATGATGGTTTTCTGCAAGGTTTTCCATGTGTTTTGGAAAAAGGGATTTCGAATGTTTAATACGCGTTTTTTTTAATAACTGGTTATGCATGCGTGTTGTAAAACTGGAGGGCGAACCCCGAATTCCTTAAACTGTTTTCTGCAAACTTTTGTTTCAGTCCACTCACACTTTGTTGTTTTTAACTACCTTCCAGGTCGTGGTACAAGTTCGGGGGCTAGCGCCGAGGCAGAGGCAGAGGCATAAAGTTTTCCGTTGCGGAGTAGTTAGTTCACAGAGTAGGATTTGTTCTTTAACTTGTTTTGTAATATTATTGCTCTGTGAAACTAAGGACTTGAGGTCCAGTCGGTTGTATTTGTTTAATCTACCTGGTCTGACAATGGGTGTTATGTAATATTATTTGGTTTTCCGGTCTTTTGGATTCGATTGTTAGACGGGAGCAGGATGCTTCCCGATTATAGAGGCGATAATCGGGGTGGGTCCTGTCATCTAACAATATTAGGTCAGCCACTAGAATCACACCCCTTATCAACACAGGATAACCCCGTATCACCTGATTGACCACATATATATCCCCAGTAGGCATGCCGACTCCCATATCACAACCAATCGCGGAGATCTCTCTATCTGCTAACGATGGATACGCTCGAGAAACAAAAGAATGGGTAGCTCCCGGGTCTATTAAAGTACGTGCATGATGACCAAAAATAGGAAGCATACCAGTCACCACTCCTGGAGTTGCTCGGGCCTCCTGTTTAGTGACTGCAAATACTCGAGCTTGTGAACCCGAAGTCTGACCACGTCCTCATGATCTACCACGTCCTCTGCCAACTCCTCTACCCCCTATCGCATCAGAAGTCGAGGCCGTATTCAGACTCTGCTCTGCTGTTTCTCGACCTGTGCCACTACTACCCGATCGATATGGGCAGTTCCTTATGACGTGTCCAGGCTCTTCATAAAAAAAAAAAACAAGTTACTGTACCAGGCCGACTAGGTCTATCACTCCGTCCAGTAGACCCCACAGATGTTCCACTAGACTGAGATGTTGCTTGAGGTCGATAACCAAATCTCTGAGTGCTTCCACTACCATAACTCGGACGAGTGCCACCAGAAGATCCAGAACTAGAAGGACCCCTCTTCGGCCACCTCTGACTCGGCGCTCCCTAATACTGTCGCTCTTGGCGACGTCCGAAGCCTGAAAACTTCTGTCGTACCGGCAAGGTCACCTCAACTCTGGCAGCAGCATCAGACAACTCCCTCAGGGAAGCATACGATCCGACTGTCACAGCACCACGGATCTCATTTCTCAACCCGTGCTCAAATCTTCTGCACTTGTCCTCCTCGTTTACCACATACATAGGGGAAAATTAGCTAGGTTCAAGAATTTCTGCTCATAATCAGCCACTGATAGGTTTCCTTGTTGAAGCTGAAGGAACTCCACTTCTTTGGCATTACGAAAGGAACGAGGATAAAACTGGTCTAGAAAACGGTGCCTGAAATCCTCCCAACTCAGAGTGCGGGCATCCAATCCGTCAGCTGTAATCCACGCCACCATCTATACGCCTGACTACTCAGCATGAACGTGCCTAATGGAACCATGTCTCCTGGTGGGCATCGCATGATCTCGAAAATCCTCTCCAACTGCGTAATCCACTCAAAGGCCTCGTCTGGGTTGGTCTGGCCAATAAAACTCGTGGCCCCCAAACGTTGAGCTCTTTCTACGTCCGGACCCTCCATCTCATCGCCAGGTTGTACACGAGGCTCACGTCGGGGAGGCATATTGAGGTATTTTTCTGTAAGTAAAACAGATCAGTAACAACACAGACACCCAAAGTGCAAAACTCAGACCGCAACCTATTGCACTGATACCAATTTAACAAGACCCATCCCGACTATCCCTCGATAATCGTGAAAGATCCTACTCCCGTCTGACAATAACTTGAAGGTACCAAAAGTAGTTTAACATATATACATATAAAACATAACAAACGATAAACATTGTCAGACAAGGGATAATTCAGTATTTCGAGACCGTTGAACTTGTCAACAGGTTTACAGAGCATAGGTAATATTTACAAGTAGGGATCAAAATCCTACGCTGCAAAGTATCTGAGTACGCAACGGTCTGTCTATTCCTCTGCCTCGATACTAGCCTCAGTACCTGTGCACTGGCCTGGAGGGCAAATAAAACATCAAAGGTGTGAGTGGACAAAAAGAAAGTTTTAGAAATACATTTATAAAATACATTCTTACCCTCCAGTTTCACAAACATGCATGCATATCATAAAACATGAGTTATAATATCATATAAATCAAGTATGAATAGTGGATTGATAAAAATATGTTCATTAAATCAGGCATAAATATCAATCAATTAGCATCATACCACCAATCCTCAATACTCAATCTCAATATCCAAGTAATCTGTCACGATAGCAATGCAACGCGTGCAACTCGGATGTCTCATGTCCGGTTACCTCCCCAGGATCAACGACGTCTGGGGTGATATCATCTCCAGGATCAACGACGTCTGGAGGATATCATCATAATCTCACACTCCTGAGACTGAGCCTCCCTCGGAGCTACTCATCTCCAGGTAGTGGATCGTGAATACTCCAGGATCTACGACTTCTGGAGGAGACTATCAAATCACAGAGGATGGTATATGTGGAACAGTCACCAAATCTAGTAATCTTATTTTAAAATCATTTATATCTCAAATCAAATCAAAAACATTTCAACCGAACCTCTGCCCGAAACATAGCTTTCACAAAACACGTTCCACAAATCCATCATAATCACGCAAATCCATAAACGATAGTCAAAAGCATTTCAATTTCATCAAATCAATTTGTCGACTCATAATCTGGGTCAAAACTAATCTCAAATCTCGGGCCTTAGCCCAAAATAACAATATCATGGTTTTCTCAAAAATCGTTCCAAAAGCATATAAATTAATATAATATTCCAAAAATCCGGAAATCATCATATCGAAACATTAATCATACCAAATCATTTCAAATAATATCATAAAGCATTTAAAACATATATGCATGCATTTTGGGTAGAAAACAAAAGTCCACTCACATACCGTCCAGATTGTTCAGTTTCGAGTTGTTTGTTCTCTTCCGACGTCCTGGGACTATTCCGGCCTGTCAAACAAGTAATATAATATGAATATATTATCACATATTCCCATGTACAGATTCGCTAATTGTCGGAATAAAATAATATTATTTAAACAGAACCTATACGCTTCGGGTACTCAAAATTATTCTAAATTCATATCTGATTGACCCGAAACCAACGCTAATAGGTCTGTATCATCGAGGACATCAAAAAGTATGTTGGACCCAAAGTCAGATTCCCGGCCACGCGCCCTCACGCGCCGCCGCAAGCGGCTGCGCGTGAAAGCCACGCGCCATGAACAGTGTCGTCCTTGTTACCCTTTTTCCCTGTTATACGGGTCTGCAACCCGCGGTGCAACCCAATCCGTTCTCCACCAATTCAAACTCAATTTCTCCAGTTCTTTTACTTATTTTTATCCATTCCATGTTTCTTAATGATCTGTAACTTCAATTTCATGAAATGAACCCTAGAATCTCTCGACTCAAGGTGGACACCCGACGGGTCCTAAATCGGGTTCTACCCAAACTCGACCTGTTTCAAGCAATTAATCATACCGGAATCATCCTATGTCCATTCCAAATATAATTTTGAAATCAATTTCAAGGTTCCTTACCTCCAAGTAATCGAACTCGAGCTCCAAATTTCAGAGAGATCGCAGGGTCTGTTCTTCACCAATTCACCACCAATTTCCTTCCCAATCGATTTGGTTCGAGTCGTCTAGCTCCCAAAAAGCTTAATATAAAGTCAATTTCATTCCAAACCGTCGAAACAATCGAATTCGATATTTATTTTCTTGGATGGTTTTTCGGGTTGGCTCAATCCAGTTCTATCGGGGTTTTCTTTGTTTCCCTTTCGGTTTTTCTCTCAAATTTACGCTTAATTTCTCAATCAAGTAGCACTTGTTTCCTTGTTCTACTGAGAATCGATCAAAGTGAAGGAAGAATGTGTTCTCTGTTTTTGTTTTTGGTCGAATACTGATAATTACCATATATTATAACTGTTTGAATTAATCATTTAATTATGTAAAAGGCAACTAAGCGCAACTAATTGACATTAACAAGTGACACATGTCACTTAAAGCAGCCCCTGAGTCATTCCTTTGGCTGAATCAGCCAAATTTACCCTTTAATTAATTCTACTTCCTCAAATTACCATTTTACCCTTAAAGTCACAATTTGCCAATTTGCCGCTGAACTTCCCAGACTCATAACTTTTTCACCCGAGCTCCGTTTTCGACGTGCCACCTATCTACGGATTTAGCGTCTCGAGACCTACACAATGGTCCTTGAAAAATGTACAAAAAGCATTCCAACCAAAAAGTAAACTTTTAGCCACATCCCTCCAAGGGTAAAAACGTCATTTTACACATTATTTTAATATTTTACATTTTTTTTGGATTTTCGGGGTGTTACATCCCGCATTAATCCGGGGGTATTGGGATGGGTCATGTCAGGTGACCCCCTGGGAAGTTCCGAGTGAGCTTCTGAGAACAAAATCGGGATGGTTGGGCCTAAAGCGGACAATATCCTGTTGAAGAAGGTCGGGTCAACATCCAGAGGCTATCATCTTATCATCTCCACGATCACACATCACATAGGATAGTCGACATTCGTAGTAACAATCTTATCATAGGGTCTTCTCCAAGGAAACACATTCCTACTGAAGGCCCTCTTCGGGGACATATAATCACACCAGAGTCACATCAATCTCAAGAGGATGGTCTCAGTGAAAACATCTCAAATCACGTAGGGTCTCTGCCCAAAATCAATCTCATAGGGTCTCCGCCCCAAAATAAATCTCAAAAATCATCTCGATAAGGCCCTCGCCCTAAACTTGTTTTTCAAATACGCATGGACTCACTCCCGGAGTCTAATGTCTTTCCAATAAGGTAATAAGCTCGAATTCTCATTTCCAAATCAAAACATTGTTTAGTTTCACATTTGACTATAATCTAAGTGTAACGCCCCGAAAATCCAAATAATGTAAAATTATAAAATAATATGTAAAATGACGTTTTTACCCTTGGAGGGATGTGGTTAAATGTTGACTTTTTTGTTTGGAATACTTTTGTACATTTTTCGAGGACCATTGTGTAGGTCTCGAGACTCTAAGTCCGTATACAGGTGGCACGTCAAAAACGGAGCTCGGATGCGAAAGTTACGGGTATGCAAAGGTCAGGGGTAAATTGGTAATTTGGCAACCGAGGGGTAAACTAGTCATTTACCAGAAAAACGATTGAGTCACCAAAAGGATGACTCTTGTTTTTACATAGTGACATATGGCAGCCTAAGGAAAGGGCTGAGTGTCTTTGTACACCACCCATTTCACCATTTGAAACATGTCACCGTTGAAACAAACATATATACAAAATAGAGAGATTAATCTCCTTCGATCCAGCCAGAGACCATTTGATACATCTGAAAACCCTCGAGCAATTGAGAGGTTAAGATAGAACAGAAAACTCAAGAGCCAGAGAGGAAATGAGAAACCCGCATACGAATAGTTGAAAAACAAAGTAAAAATTTGAATTGAAAGTTATAAGCCTCAAGGATCAAATTTGAGATTGGATTCAACCTTCTGAGACCATTTCGAACCAGTACACAACCAAAACGAAGGAAATCGATGTTGTTTTGATCAAGAACAGAAGCTCCACCTTCTTCACAAAATCGAGCTTGGGTTTGAATAGCTGGAGGTAAGAAGTTGTGAAATTGATTATGTATAAATGTTTATTTCACTCTCACGATGCTCTTTGTGTAAATTAATTTGAAAAACTGGGACGAATTGAGTGAACCCAATAATGAAACCCATTTGAAGGTTCATCGTGGGACGTAAGGATTAAGGTTATGATTGAAGTAATTAAGGTTACATAACCTAAATTAAGAGAGGTTAGATGGAATTAGATGAAAGAATGGAAGAAATCGAGGTCGAATTGAGGAAGATTGTACCGGGTCTGATCGCGGGCTCACGACCAGTTTAACAGAGAATCAGGTGAAAGAGATGGTACTGTAGCAGTACTGTGCACAACGCATAGCTTTCACGATATTATGAACCTATTGGCATTGGTTTTGGGTCAATCGGATATGGATTCGGAGTAGTTTCGAGTACCCGAAGCGTATAGTTTATGTTTAAATAATATTATTAAATTTCGACGATTGGGAAATCGTATTTGGGGTTATGTGATAACCTAGTAACCTTAAATTACTTTGTTTGACAGGCCGAAATATTCCCAGGACGTCGGAAGAGAGCGAACAGCTCGAGACTGAAAAATCTGGACGGTGTGTGAGTGGACTTTTGTTTTCTACCCAGAATGCATGCATATATGTTTTAAATGCTTTATGATATGATTTGAAATGATTTGGCATGATTGATATTTTGATGTGATGATTTCCAGATTTTGGGAATATTATATTATTTTATTTTATTTTGGGTTCGATTTTCGAGAAAACTGTGAAATTGTTGTTTTGGGCGAAGGCCCGAGATTTGAGATTGGTTTTGACTCGGATTATGAGTCGGGAAATTGATTTGGTGAAATTGAAATGTTTTTGGCTATCTTTTATGGATTAATGTGAAATTGACAACTCAGGTTGCCATTGCACGGATTTGCGTGAAAATGATATTTTGGGCTTGAGACCCAATTGGATAGTGATTTTGACTCGGATTTGGAGTCACATGTTAATATGATGAAATTAATGATTTTGATTTATAAAGTGAATTCTGGACAGTGTTATTATGATGGATTTGTGGAACTTACTTTGTGAAAGCTATGTTTCGGGCAGAGGCCCTGTTGGAATGTTTTTTACTTAATTTGTGACATAAATGGTTTTAAAATGAGATTATTGGATTTGGTGACTGTTCCACATATACCATCCTCTGTGATTTGATAGTCTCCTCCAGACGTCGTAGATCCTGGAGTAGTCACGCTCCACTGCCTGAAGATGAGTAGCTCCGAGGGAGACTCAATCTCAGGAGTGTGAGATTATGATGAAATCCTCCAGACGTCGTAGATCCTGGGGAGGTACTCGGACGTGAGACACCCGAGTTTACACGCGTTGCATTGATATCGTGACGGGTTAGTTGGATATTGAGATTGGATAGTGAGAATTTGTGATCCTTTTGATTTATTGATATTTGTGTCTAGATACTTTATATCATGAACTGATTTGGTGAACATGAGTTTTATGGACCATGGGAAAACATGTTTTGATGTTATCGGTACACTATTCATACTTGATTGATTTCACGCTATTACACATGTTTTATGATATGCATGCATGTTTGTGAAACTGGAGGGTAAGAATGTATTTTGATAAATGTATTTCTAAAACTTTATTTTTGTCCACTCACACCTTTGATGTTTTATGTACCCTCCAGGCCAGTGCACAGGTGCAGGGGCTAATAATGAGGAAAAGGAATAAGTAGACCGTTGCGCACTCAGACACCTTACAGAGTAGGATTTTGATCCCTACTTGTAATATTACCTATGCTCTGTAAACCTGTTGACTAGTCAAACTTGTGAGGTTAACGGTCTTGGAAAACTTAACTATCCATTGTCTGACAATGTTTGTCGTTTGTTATGTTATATATGTATATATGTAAGGTTACTTTTGGCACTTTAGAGCCAGACGGAAGCAGGTTCCTTTACGACTATCGAGGGATAATCGGGATGGGTCTTGTCACTAAGTCAAACCTTAAATCAACTGGGTCTCAAGCCCCAAATACCGATTTCACATATCCCCGTGAAATCGTTCAAAACTGCTAATCAAAACATCATTCAAATCATGATCCAACCAACATATAAAATATTTATGCATATCGTCAATCCAACCATATGCAAACATCGCATTTCAAACCATATTCATAAAGCATTAAAACATATATATATATATATATACGTATATGCATGCATCAATTAGAAATCAAAGACCACTCATAGACCACCATGTTGCGCATTCAAAATCCGCGTCGTAAGCCACTCCAGGGCTAATCCATAATCTCCGAGATTTCCGGACCTGTCCAAATCATACTCAAATGTCACTAACCCTCTATAAAAGTCTAAACCATAAACCCTCAAAACACCTGGAATAGTCAACGTGTCCAGAACACACTTCTCGAGGTTTAAAACCTTCAAATGACTTATCAAATGATCTCTAATCGACCTAAAACTGTAACGACCCGGACATTCAAAAAAAAAGGAAGATTCAGAAATTTGAGGAAAATGACGATTTTGCCCTTGGAATTGGGCGAACGGTATTTTGCCCCTGGAATTGGGCGAACGGTTGACCTTTTATTCGAGCGGTCAAACGGACTTTGACCGATGACTGTGACGTAGTTCGGGACGTCACGAGTTCATAGACAGGTGGTACGCCCAATTCTGACATTCGAGGTAAAAGTTATGACGTGCGAAAGTTTGAGGGTAATTTGGTAAATTGGTCAAAAGGGACCATTTGTTGACTTTTTGATCGGGACATGGTTTGGACTTTCCGGAAGTACCGTTGGATGGGTATCGGGACGCTGAATCCGTAGACAGGCGGCATGCGTCAATCGGAGTCCGAACGAAAAAGTTACAGATCTAGAACTATGAGAGGCAGTTTGGTAATTTTAACGGTAGGGGTAAAATGGTAATTTTGGTTCGGCTATGTTTTGATAATTCAGCCATTTTGATGAGTCAATGTAATTGGTGACTCAAGGCATCCTGAAGTGACACATGTCACTTGTATAAATGGAATTAGTGGCACTTGATTAATTAAATGAATTGAAGGGATTAGGATTTGAATAATTTAGCATATAGTTAGCACAAAACAAGGAACGGAGAACACACAAAAATCTCCTTCCTGTTTTTTCGATCCATTCCCTCCTTCAGTTTGAGAGACTGAACAGAGAACCAAAAAGAATGAAGTTGGGTGAGCAAAATTGAGTGAAAAATTGAGAAGAAGGAAAACCAGAACAAAAACCCGAAAAACCCTTAAATAAACCTTGGAATCAAATTTGAAGTTGTGGACGGTTTTAAGTGAAATTGAGCTTGAATTCAGCTCCCTGGGATCATTACGACCAAGACCAGATTAAAAATGAAAGGAATTGAGGTTGTTTTGGCTGGGAACAGAGACAGGGAAGGTTTCGAAAATTCGAGCTTGAGTCGAATGGATTGGAGGTATAGAATGATGAAATTGATCTTGCAAGCATGTTCCCCAGTGTCCCACGATGCTTCTGAATGAATCAATTTCACGAATTTGATGGAAAGTGATGCAATTCGACGTTGAACAGTGAGTGCAGATTCTTTGATAGTTCAAACGCACAGTCGACGGGATTGATGTACGAATTGATATAATTCGACTTACAGAACTTAAATTGGGTCTATAACGATGCAATTAGAGTAATCAATTATAGGAATTGACTGGAAATGGACAGGATCCCAGTCGGGTCACGCCGCGGACTAACCGGACTCGTTTACCAGGTAAACAGGTGAAAGAGATAACTGTTCACGTCAACTTGGCAACTGTAGCTAGCGCGTGGCACCCACGCGCAGCCAGCTTGCTACGGCGCGTGCGGGCGCGTGAGGGGAATCTCGAGGTGTGTTCAACTTGAAACTTGTCCTATTTAATG
The DNA here is from genome assembly GCA_032719365.1 of Prinsepia uniflora. Lineage (NCBI taxonomy): Eukaryota > Viridiplantae > Streptophyta > Magnoliopsida > Rosales > Rosaceae > Prinsepia > Prinsepia uniflora. The sequence continues at coordinate 53,658,178 of CM064861.1, read as the reverse complement.
TAACGAACATTTTTGGTTTTGGTTGAGAGTCGATCGGACGCCGTCTCGATTATGTTTCGAGGGTCTGACAGTTTATGTTATATTTTAAATTAATATTAAATTCCCAAAAAATTATGAGAAATTAGTAGGACGTAAATTGTGTCCCTTAGTGACCCTGAGTAATGATTGTGGACAGGATTCGGGATTCTCGGCAAGTGGCGGAAATTACGAAAACGCGTGCAGCTCGGGAAGCGAGCGGGTTGGACGGTGTGTGAGTGGACGTTTGTTTTCAAAATTGATATGCATGCATAGTTAAATGTTTTACATGATTGATTTCATGATTTGGCTTGCAATGATGTCTTGATGATGTTACATGGTTATGTTGTTTAATGAATATTTTAATCAGTCTTTCGAGCATGTTTTTCGAGGAAATGTGCAAATGGTATTTTGGGCTAGGCCGGAGTCAAAATGATTTCAAAATGGATATTTTGATGAATTGGTAAGTCAAGGATGATTTCTGGATTATTTTTAATGATTGCAATGTGATTTCACGGATTTACGTATAATTGGGTATTTGAGCCTGAAACTCTGTCGGGAATGCTTATGACTTGATTTGAGGTCAGGGATATGATTGATATGTGTTGTGGTATGGATTGTGATTGTGATTGTGGTTACTGGATACTGGATCATGCTGGATGATGCGAGTGCAGTGCCTAGACGTGACTCGGATGTTGCGTGACAGGACCCGTCCCAATCCCACTGGGACCACCCGGGGACGTGACCCGCTCCCGCTTCTAAACATACCAAAAGTACCCTTAAATAAAAACCGAAAACTCACATAGATAGATAATGTACAAACACAGTGTTTAAAGTGATACTGTCAGACAAGGGAAAGTAAAATACAACATGTGAGCACACTAGTCAGAGTACATTTATTCGGTGCTCAACCTACCCACAAGTGGGTGTACAGGTGCACAGCTAGGAAAACTAAACCTCTGCCTCCTCCTCCGGATCCTCCTCTTTTATGGCCGTGTCAGGGTCTGGAGGGGTCAGTAAAACAAGGGTGAGTGGGCCAAAAATAACAGTTTAGAAATCAATTTAATAATAAAATAAGCATAAGGTTTTACCCCTCCGTTTTCCAAATCTTGCATGCAGTGAAAACATAATATTGCAATGAAATCATAATGAATGAACCACAATAATAATCGTAAGGTGAAACTAACATATCAGTGCACTGTAAAACCCAACCCAAATGATGTCATGGTTCTAAGGCTACGCGTTGCCACTCAGGGTCTCACACCCGAGACTCTCTAGGTACATCAGCTCCCGGTATCCCGGTCACTGCCCGAGGTATATGAACATGCCTTCCTGAGAGTAAGCAGCCCAATGGGGGTCAACTCCACTCAGTCAGAGCCCCGTGACTACTCTTGGGTCCACCCAGGCCAACGACCCTCCCTGGAGGAGACAATATACACAGGTAGGAAAGTACAGTACAATAACAGTATAGTTTACCCTATGTCCCCCGGACATCCCAAACAAAATCCACATATAATCCAGACGGGTCTCATGCCCAAAACATTGTAATAACATATATAAGTAGTTTATAAGACTCATCAGTGGAAATAGTAAAACAGTTTATGCATGCAAGCCTTTTATAAATCAAACAGCCCACTCACACTCGGTCCTTGCTGCTCAACGATCTCTATAAACCTGTATTATTATTCCTGAGGGTTACTTAAGGACCCTACAATATCAATACCAAGACCCTAGAACAGATCCGCCTCAAAAACGCGTCCCGGGCACTAGTCCCGGTGCTTCAAACCCCATTTTGACTGACATAACGATCTCCGATCGACACGAAACCACCTCCATTGGATCCGTATCGTCGAAACCTTGAAAATGGTACCGGCCCCAAAAAAATTACTGTTCACACGCGCCCCCACGCGCCTGGTCAACGCGTGGGTCAACGCTGCTACAGTACCGCTGACGTCAGCAGTGACGTCATGCTGACGTCAGCATGACGTCATCACTGACACTTGTCAGGTGACACGTGGCACGTTCTGATTGGTCCCTGGTCTGACAACATCTGACAGGATGACGTCATCATGACGTCAGAAGTGACGTCAGCATGATGACGTCATCATGCTACAGTACCGGGTTGACCCGTTTGACTGGAACCGGGTCGCCGTCGACCCACGGTTTGACCCGATTCCACCACACAATTCCGGCCACCATTTTCGACGGGGTTGATCCCTATGGGATCGTCTAGGTCTGTCCTATGGTTCTACAACCTCAAAACAAGAAGAAAGTGGGAAGAAACTCACCAGAATGTCTCTGAAACTCACGGTCACGGCCCGGTCGTCGTCTCCGGTGATCCACGGCGTCTCCGTCGTCCAACCCGGTCCCAAACGACTCGTCTCTCACCCTAGGACATGTCTATCACCTAACAATCAATTTCTAAGCATTAAACACGATCGGGTCGAACAGGGAAGGAAAACGGGCTTGTCGGGTTTTGGGTCTTACCGCCGCCGTCACGCCGCCGTAGCCCTCGCCGTCGTCCAGTTAGGCTCCTAGGATCCCCACGGTGCAGACTGGAGCTCCTCCCGCGTCGAGGTGAGGTGGTTATCGAGTTTTGCTTCCTGGACCCGTTTCCTTGAGGTTTTCGGGTCGTGTTTTGGACGGGATTTTCAGGGCTAGGAAATGGGGTGGTGGCTGCGGGTGATGCTCGGTGATGGTTAGTGGATGTTGGTGATGCAGCTGGTGATCGGGTGGTGGTGTGAGAGTGGCTGGTTCGATCGCCTGGTTTGAGAGAAAATGGGAAGAGAAGCACGGGTGTGAAGGGGGAATGGATGTGTGTGTTTGTAAACAAAGGCAGAGATCGTGCATGAAGCAGAAAAAGCAGAGGAAAATGGAAGGCTAGGATTCACTTGAGCAGCAGATCCAAAGGCTAGGAACAATTGGAGGGAAAAGAAATAATATAAAAATTGATTAAATAGTGTTAATTGCTTTATTGGAATAGTGTGGCCTTGGATGGGTGACACTTGTCACCAATCCATCGGTTTGAATTAAATATTAATTTGGCACGGATTTCCGTAATTAATTAATATTTTATTCCGTTGTTCTCGATTCGTAAATTCCGCTAAAACGCTTCCTTGACCATAACTTCTTCATACGAACTCCGATTTCGGCGTGCCGCCTGTCTACGGATTCGTGACGTCCCGATCTACGTCATAGTCATGGGTCAAAGTCTGAATTATTTCCCGAGAAAAAGTCAAAGTTTTCCCCCCAAGGGTAAAACAGTCTTTTTACATTAAAATATTATTATTTTGGTTCGGGTCGTTACATTGCGTGAGTGCAGTTCTAGGGTATTAGGCGTCTAGAGAATGCGTGTACAGTTCCCAGAAATGATGGATATGACTCGCATGGTGCCTGAGTGCAGTTACCGAGGTTGGCCTACGCGTAGTGCAGATGTGACAGTGTGATGGTTTGTGAACTTGTGAATAGTGCGGATTGATTGATTGAGTAATGGATTGTGAACTTGTGCATAGTATTGCTTGATGTTGATTGTGATTACGTACTGGTATTGAGTACGAGTTCTGGTCTGTATGGCCAGGTGATTATGTGTTCGTATGTTTTGGCCTGAAAGCCGGGATTTAACTTGTTATGTGGTTTGGCTGAAAAGCCAGTGGTTGTGTTTCATATGTTTTTCGCTATGCATGCAGGTTTGATAAACTGGAGAGTAAATGATGTGTTTCAAACGTATTTTAACAAATATATTTTTGTCCACTCACACTTTTCTGTTTTTGATGACCCTCCAGGCCGTGGTACAACATTCGGGGCTGATCACAAGGCGGAGGCATGAGCAGAAATCAGCGCAGCTATCCCTTGTCTAGTAAGTGTTGAAGGATCGTTTCGGGACTTCAGTTGACTTGTTAGACGGGAGCAGGACCGGGCACGGTTATCAAGGTCCAGTTAGAGACGGGTCCTGTCAAAAACTACCACCATTGAATTCAGATCGTCAAAGCCTTTCGAACAAGACCAGTTTAATTTCGAAATTCATGCCCAAACACCATCACACGCTCGTCAAAGTCCGATCCACGGCGATCACTGCCAGTCAATGCTGACGTCACCTGCTGACGTCTACTTGACAACTCTGATATCTGTCAGCTCTAATAGCCTGCCACATGGCACAACTTAACTGGTGCCACGTGTCCTACCTTGTATCTCTAAAGCCTCTGACACACTACCACATGGCACTACCTCACTGGTCTACGTGGTCTGACAATGCAGACGTGCACCTACCACCTCAGCTTCCATGTCACCTGACAGATCCTGACACCCTTCCACGTGGCACCCTCTCAATGGTCCACGTGCTCTGACATGGCTGACGTGGACCTGCCTCGTCAGCTGCTAACTAGACTAACACCTGGCCAGGTGTCACCCTCTGGTTAGCCACGTGGCCTGACATGATGATGTGGACCACCACATCATCATAGTTTTCCTTCAGACAGGTCGATCCTTTTGACTTTAACGGGTCAATTTGACCCGCGACTCGACCGGGCTAGAACTCAGTCGTTTCGCAGACAAATTCGACTGTTCTTTCACCAATCTGATCATCTTCCTCCCAGGAAGAGATCCCTGACCGCAAAACCAAGGAAAAAGGCATAAAATTCACCTGTTCAATTTGAATCATCACGATCAGATTACGCAAGGATCCGGAGGAGGAGTGTGATGTCTTGGTCTCCGCTACAGCTCATATCCGCGATCAACCTGAGGGGCAGTAAAACCATTTAAAAGCTTTGAATGGACAAAATAATAATTTATATAAAACATTTTCACGAAAAGAAGATATTTATGCCCTTCACTAAAAAGCATGCATACGAAAACCAGTTAATCAAAATAAAACCATTAAGGCCTTAGCCCAAAACCATAAACCAATCATACAGGCTAATGCCCAAATCCATAAATCAAATCAGATGGGACTCAGCCTAAAACAAGTCACGTGGGTCTCAACCTAAAACAATACCGATGGGTCTTAGCCCAAAACCAATCCTCGGCATCCCTGATGCCTGATATCGGAGATGTCACAACACCCCACTGTCACGGTTCCAAGCTACGCTTGCTACCCGGGGTCTCAAATCCTAAGTCTCCCCAGGGCCCACCCAAGTCAATGACCCGCAGATCAATGACCCTCCCTAGGGGGAGGTTTTAACCTCTGGCAATCCCTGCTCCTGAGTCACTATACAGACCGATCGATCTGTGTAATGACCCCTCGCAGGCAATTGCCCCGTGACTACTCTTGGATTTTACGATACGTCTGGAGGAAACAACCCGCCACTCGAGGAAACTACGAGACGTTCGGAGGGCATCCGTTCATAAGTATGGTATACAGAAAACTGTTTCAAAACATTCAAAGGGCCATGCCCCGGTTTTCCATAAAACCATCATAAATCCAAATATGGGACCCTGACCTGAAATCATGTTTATAAACCATAACTGGGCGACCCGTCCCAAAAATCGGGATTATATTAGTGCTTAATGACGGATTAGTGACATTAATTGGTGATTAGTTGGGTGATTTCGGACGGATAGTGCGAAATGACGGTTTTGCCCCTCAAATGGGCAAAAAGGTTGACTTTTGTTCGGGCTGTCAAATGGTCGTCTGTCAGTCTTCGTGTCACACGTGAGTTAGACGAGAGCATGACTTAGCCTTTAATCCCGGGGGATTGGGGGTGCGTCGTGTCATTTCATGCTCGATTCCATATTTTCAAATCCGAAATCATTTCATTTAAATCATCAAAGAAATACTAGCACGTATAAGCACCGTATAAAATTGAAAATCTCGAAATGCGTGCAAATACGTAAATACTAGCTACCACCAACATATGCACTCATGGCAACCACGGCGGTGAACGACGACGGTGGTGCGGTGAGGTTTCCGTGCACTTTCATTTGAATTCGAATTTGGTAGTTTTGTTATAGGGCTTGTTGATCAATTCTACTAATTGGAACTGCTCTCTCAAGGATCCAGACGTTGGTTGGGATCAAAAGCAAGGCTCGAGGAGGTCGGGTAAGGCTACAGAACATGGTTGCAGAAAAAGAGTTCGACTTTGAAGGGGAAAGGTGAGCTTTAGGTCCTAATTGTCCAATTTGGGTAGCTAGATCGATTATTTAGAGTGGGTCAAAGCTACTAGGCTTAAAAAGGATTGAAAACGGGTGGAAAATGGTGGAAAACAGCCTACGCCGATTCGGTCGAACTGGCCTGAACTGGGTCGGCGAGAGGAAGGGGATGATGAACAGTGCCACGCGTGTGGGCGCGTGGCATGGATTTTGAGGAAGGTTCCAACATGATTTTTAAATTATTCGATGTAACGAACATTTTGGCACTGGTTTCTAGTCGATCGGACATCGTCTCGATATGTTTCGGGATGTCCGAAGGTTTTAGGGCTCGTTTAAAAATAGGTAAAAATTTGGGAAAATTATGGGACTTTAGTAGAAGCATTATGAAGTAGTTAGTGACCTTCTTATGGGATTTGGACAGGTTCGAGAAAGCCGGTAATAGTGGATTAGTCGGGAAAACGTAATTGCACGCTTATCGAGGCGGCGACGCTAATGGTCTATGAGTGGACTTTGCTTTCTAACTTATGATTCATGCATAAATATTTTATATGCTTTCTATACGTGATTTCTATGTTTATTATTATGAACCTGATAATTTACGATTTTGTACGTATTTCGAGATATTTACAAAAGTGCACGTTTTACGAGATATGGTTTTCTGCTATGGTTTGATGATGGTTTTAATGATTTGATTTTGGGATTTGAAAAATGATTTGATTTTAATGAATTATAATGGATTTGGAAAAGTGATTTCGGGCATGAAGCCCTATTCATGTGATTTCGATAAACGTGATTTCAGTTTTGGAATCGAATTTCGGAAAAATGATTCGGATTCAGTTTTGGAACTTGAAAATGAAATTTTGGATTTGGGTTCGGGATGATGGTTTTGGATGCTAGCTTATGGAATCATTATTTCGAATTCGGATATGGATTTTCTATGGTTTTCACTTGGTTTTGGGTTTAAAGACCCGGATACGGCTGGATCAGGTTTTGAGTTTTAAGAATCGGTTGATTTACGGGGGAGGGCCCTGGATTTATATGTTTTGAGTTTAAAGACTCGGTTATTGTGATATCCCCAGAGGCTTGTTGATTGTGTTTTGAGTTTAAAGACTCGGGCGCACTTGAGATTCAACAACTTGATTGATTGATGTTTTTCACTGGTTTTCAGATGTTTTGGGCAGTGGCCCGGATGATTTTGATTTTGTGGATTTTGGGCTGAGTTCCCCTACTTTGATGATTGATTTATGATTTTGGGCTGAGGCCCTGGATTTGAATTACGGATTTGAGAAAAGGAAATTATTCTGGTTTTCAATGATGGTTTTCTTATCTCGGATATGGAATGGTTTTATGGAATGAGTTTTATATGCATGCATTGGTTTTTAAATCGAGGGTATAAATGTCTTTCTGATAAACTGTTTTCTAAACTTAACCATTATTTTTGTCCACTCACAGTCTTTTGTGTTTTCCGATACCCTCCAGGTTGTTGCAGTGTGGGCTGTTGTTCGAGAGACGGAGACATCACACACGCGATCCACAGTAGATTCTGAGCACTCTGGGCAGTCCGGAAGTTTTTGGGCGGTTCGTTTGGGAATCCCTTGTCCGGCTTACTTGTTACATGGAGGTTGGTCGTCAGTCAGCCTTCGTGTCACACGTGAGTTAGACGAGAGCATGACTTAGCCATTAATCTCGGGGGATTGGGGGTGGGCCGTGTCATCTCATGCTCAATTCCATATTTTCAAATCTGAAATCATTTCATTTAAATCATCAAAGAAATACTAGCACGTATAAGCACCATATAAAACTGAAAATCTTGAAATACGTGCAAATACGTAAATACTAGCTACCACCAACATGTGCACTCATGGCATCACAAAACATGTTCATCAAAGCATATAAATTAGTTATGCATGCATCAATTTAGAAAACAAGGTCCACTCACAGACCGTCCAAAGTCGAGCCTCGATACGCGTGTCAAACACCCTTCCAGGACCAATCACTGTCTCCGGGGTTCCCAAACCTATCCAAATCATAGTTGAGGGTTACTGACTACTTAAATAACCCCTCATTAAAGCCTCGTAATTTTCTGGAATTTTTAACTATTTTTAAAGTCGATCATAAACCTTCAGACGCTTTGAACTATATCGAGACGATATTCGATCGACTTGAAAACAGTCCCAAAATGTTCGTTACATTGAATATATGATTTCACATGTTGAAACCACCCCCAAATGATGGCCCATACACCCCCACGCACGGCCTGAAGTCCCTGCGCTTGAAGCCCACGCGCCGAGCACTGTTCATCTTCTTCCTTCGGCCAAACAAGCCCAAACCGGCCAATCTGGTTTAATCCTGCAACCCGGTTCGCCTTGACCGACGTGACCGGCCCAAGGACATTCCTCCCTCATATTTCGTTCAATTAAATCCAATTCAATCCTAATCTTCCTATTTGGTCCCTAGAAACCTATTTATGTGAAGAAAACCATGAAAAACCCTTTGAAACCACCTCGTTCAATTTCTCCCATCACGGCCCAACATTCCAACTTTTCCCCTGGGCAGCACCGCCCCTCTCAGCCATCAAAAACCTCCTCTAAACCTTCCTAAAAACCTAATAAACCTCATCCAAACACCCAAAACCATCTAGAACATCCTAATCAATAATTTGAATTCAAAAGACAAAATCGAGTTCTTACCTTCCCTCTACCGTGCACGACAGCTCGGCCACCTCCTCACTGTCCTCAGCTCAACAGCCACCCTCTGTCTACTTCTTAGATTGAATCAGGTAAGGGAAAGGATTGGGGTGATGGTTTTATGGGGATTGGGTGAGATCGGGTTTGTGGGTTTAGTTTGCACGAACAAGAAAAGGGGAAAAATGCATGAATCAATTTGGGTGGGCAATGGATGAATGACAAGTGTCATTCATCCATTAGGCCTGCCCTCAAATATATGGGCCCCACATGAGACAAAAGCCCCCTTTTTCCTCGTAAAATGTGCCTCTATAAATAATTCCTTGAAACTTCTGTGAACCGTAACTTCTTCGTCGAACGTCCGATTTCGACGTGCCGCCTGTCTACGGAGTCGTATCGACTCGATCTACGTAACAGTCCTCAGCTCTCGGCTATCAGACCTCCTGGGTCAAATGTAAGACCCGTGTCCTAGAAGGAATGGTGAACGATCCCACATTCCTACTAGGGGGAATGGTCCGGGAGAGGATGGTGGTGTGCCTTAAAGGTGTAGGCACACACCTATCTAGCACTAGGCCTTTTGGGAGCTCAAGTGTCTTTGGGGGAGATTGGAACCCCAAAGTTAAGCGAGTTGAGGCTGGTGCAATTCCATGATGGGTGACCCATTGGGAAGTTGCACCATGAGCTCCCGAGAACAAAACCGTGAGGGCGAGGCCCAAAGCGGACAATATGTTGCTAGATGAGTCAGGTCCTAACCGAGGAGGGTTAGGTCTTGACAATTTGGTATCAGAGCCAGACCCCGACCAGGAAGTGTTCCAGTGAGGACGCTGGGCCCTAAGGGGGGTGGATTGTAAGACCCGTGTCCTAGAGAGAACGGTGAACGATCCCACATTCCTGCTAGGGGGAATGGTCTGGGAGAGGATGGTGGTGTGCCTTAAAGGTGCAGGCACACACCTATCTAGCACTAGGTGACAGGACCCATCCCAATCCCCCCGGGATTAGTGCGGGATGACCCTGCTCCCGTCTGACACGAAGTGTCAGACAAGGGATATTTTCGTCCTTTGCCCTCCCGGGCTATCAGAGTACGCCAGGATCCGGAAGAGGCATGTGATATCTCGGTCTCTGCTACAGTCCACATCCGATGTCAACCTGAAGGGCAGTCAAAACATTAAAAACTGTGAGTGGACAAAACAAGAGTTTATAAAAACATTTTAATGAGAAGACATTTGTACCCTCCACTAAAAAGCATGCATGCATTCGAAAACCATTTATCCAAAACAAACCATATGTGGGACTAAGCCCAAAGCAGATATAAACTAAGGTCGAAAGGACCACAATAAAAACGACCATACGGGCCACTGCCCAAATCCATAAAGGACTCGGCCCCAAACCATAAAGAAACCAAGTACACGAGCCACTGCTCAAATCCTGTGCACACCTGTACACACCACATATCATATATCATATATACATCACATACATATATATAAGTCACACAACCAATCCTGTCACGGTATCCAAAGCTACGCACGCGCTACCCGGGTCTCAATCCGAGTCATCTCAAAGTCAAGATCAATGTCCGTAGACCACTGACCCTACCCGAGGTAATAGTAATCATAGCCTTCCTGAGAGTAAGGAACCCAACTGGGGGGTGACTCCACTCAGTCGGTGCTCCGTGACTACTCCGGGGTCCACCCAGGCCAACGACCCTCCTCGGAGGAGAAAATAGAAGTAAAGGAAGGTAGACGAACATATATATACATAACATAAACATTCATGACCGGTTCCCCTGAACCGTCATGATCCATAATATCCATAATCAGGTAACATGCCGGTTCCCATAAACCGTCATGTACCGTAATAACATAACAAGGGTTCATGCCGGTTCCCATAAACCGTCATGAACCACGATACCACAACAAGGGTTCATGCCGGTTCCCATAAACCGTCATGAACCTGGGAATCCATTTAAGGTTCCCTGACCTGAGATCAAAACCGTAAAGTGACTGGGTCTCGTACCCGAACATAGGACACCAACTGGGCACCGTGCCCGGAATCTGAGGTCATATGCCCGAGACAAAACCAAATGGGTCTCATACCCGAGTTTATCATTTTGAAATCCAAATTCAGTTCATTTAAATCAATAAAGAAATACAGACCCGTATAAGCACCGTATAAGGCCGAAACCTCGAAATACGTGCTTATACGTAACCACATACAAATGCACCCATGGCATCATCAAACAAGTAATAAAACATATAATAAACATTTATGCATGCACCAATTTAGAAAACAAGGTCCACTCACAGACCGTCCGAGCTGCCGCCTCGATTTGCGTGCCATACGGCTCCCCGAGCCGATCACCGTCACCGGGACTCCCAAACCTGTCCAAATTTTAATAGAAGGTTACTAACTACTTAATTAACCTCCTACCAAAGCCCCGTAATTTTCCCGAACTTTTAACTATTTTTAAACCTACCCTAAACCTTCCGATATCCCGAAACATATCGAGACGGTGTCCGATCGACACGAAACCAGTCCCAAAATGTCCGTTACATCGAGTAGAAGATTTCCCGTGTTGAACACTTCCCCAAATTATGGACCACGTGCCCTCACGGGCCCCTAGAAGACCCTGGTTACTGTTCATCACCAGCATCCTCAGGAAAACCGGTTTTTCCTGGTTTTCCGGTCCAGGCACTGTGCTGAACCGGCGGAACCGGTTCAGCGTTCCTACTCCCTCAAATCTCGTCCGTTTTCTTCCCAATCGATTCTAAACTTCCTAATATGATCCTAGGAACATTTTTGGATGATCAAAACAAGGAAAAACCCATAGAACCCGAGGTTTCATTTTTGAACCTCACGGTTCAGTTTTTCCATTTTCCTCCCACGGCTTCTCAGCCGTCAACCACCACCAAAACCGCCTTGAAACTGTCCTAGAAACCTAACTAACTCATCCTAATCGTCAAAAATCAACCATAACGTCAAAATCAATTAAAATGGAAATTTGGGCCTTACCGTGCACCCGCACGGGTTTGTGGCTCCGCCGCCCACGACGGCGTCTTCCTGGGCCGGCCACCGCGTCCTACATCCTCCCTCACTTTCTGGTCTCAGTCCTGGTCGAGATGGGGTTGGGTTGGTTGGGTTTGGGTTGCACAAAGAGGGAGAGAAATGGTGAGATCGGGTATGGGTTTTGGGGTGTTTGAAATGAAGGAATGATCGATGCACGTATGTGGGAAGGTGGGCAATGGATGGGTGACACTTGTCACTCATCCCTTGGCCTGCCAAAATATCTGGGTCCACACTAAAGACAAACTGTCCTCGTAAAACGTGTCGTCGTGAATAGTAACCGAGAACTTATGTGAACCGTAACTTCGCCGTCGAACGTCCGAATTCGACGTGCCGCCTGTCTACGGATTCGTATCGTCCTCATCTACATAACGGTCTTCGGCCCTCGGCCATCGGACCTCCCGGTCAAAAAGTCAACTTTTGACCTCCTATTCACCCAAATTACCAAAATGCCCCTACACTTCCGAACGTCATAACTTCCTCCCCGAACGTCGGAATTGAACGTGCCACCTGTCTATGAACTCGTGACGTCACGAACTACGTCACGGTCATCGGTCAAAGTCCATTTGACCGCCCGATCGAAAAGTCAACGTTTTGCCACCATTAGGGGCAAAACGGTCATTTCGCATCGTTCGTCCGATTTCGCTCTACTAATCACGGATTAGCCTCACTAATCGTGATTAGTCACTAATCTAATCTAGGTATTTGGGACGGGTCGTTACAACCTTCCCTCCTTAATTAATTTCGTCCTCGAAATTCCAACCGACCTAATCTAACCGTTCTTCCCTCCTTAATTAGTTTCGTTCTCGAAACTTCACTATCCTGATTCCACAACCTCCACCTCGTGGAAATAATTCGACCTACCACGCAACGCGTGTACGCTAGTACACCCACTAACCAGAACAATACTTACTCGTCTGCAGCCAGACGTACCGCTAACATCCATATCGTATCGACTACGTTCGACCACGTCGAATGACAGAAGTCGTACGCTCCGAACTGACACCACCTGTCAGTATCAGAGTAGCCCAAGTATCCTATGATCGACCCACTTGTCAAATCTACCCTTTCGCTGACATAAACAACTCTACGGTTCCTTACTCAATCACTAAGATATCCTGACGTCTGCTCCCACTGGGTGTTACCAATCACTCAACGATTCATGCTGACACCTCCGACAAACTGTCACAACTTGACAGTCGTCAGTCGCAAACTGATATGACACACACTCGTGGTTACACTAACCACAAGCATTTCACTCGACCTGTGTGTAACTAGACCTATTAGAAATACCATGACCCAATGCACAGTATCCAATGTCCAGTCCACGTACAAGACCTTAACTAATCCAATGGTATCGGAACTAAGCCGACTACCAACACGCTCACCAACGTACTACGAGTATAACCTATATACCGTCACTAGGCACCACAAGTCTGCCCAGTGTCGTACCTTGAACAACGTACAAGGTACGTACATCTACCCATCGACATACCACAACAATAACCAGACCACCTAGGTCGTAGTCAAACACGTTTCAATTATGGAGTCCATCTGTCCGATCTAGACAAATCGAAACTCCAACCCATTATCTATTTCCAAATCCGAATCCGAAATCATTATTCTGTAAGCTAGCATTTGGAATAACTATTCCGAACCCAAATCCATAAAAGAAAATCTACAGTCAAGCTCTAGAATCAAATCCTGAATCGTCACCCAGAATCCGATTCCAAAACCCAAATCTAGAAATCCTTTTTCAAGTTCCAAAATCAAATCCTGAATCGTCATCCAGAAATCTGGTTCCAAAACCTGAAATATCGTTCACGTCTACCTAGGCGTACCAAAACCAAACCTATCGGTTACCCACTCAACCGATTACCACCATACGATCGATTGACTTCATAGGGAAGTCAATCACAACACTCACCCATCCAGGGCTGACCCAAATCCGACCACATCGGAAAACTACTCAGGCGAGTAATAAGCCATATGGGATTTACCTCGAAAAGAAGTTCAGTCCCAACATGCTCCACTCAACATCCAAGTAAGAGTAATAACTCTCCACCTATCTGGATCATCAAGACCACGATCCAGATCCATAACGATACCCAAAGTCCTAAACCAATTCCCACATCTGAACAGATTAGTCAACGACGAGACACGCCGAGACTGTGGGTTCTCACTGAGTACCTCGTATCGATCCTTGGCATTCCACCGTGGAAAACCAAGAATGATACAAGACTATGACATCAAAAATCATCCTATGTGAATACAACCAAACTCGTTGCATTCACCACGTCACGTAAACAAACCTCGTCTGCCATCAAGCAGAAAATGAGAAATCTCAGTCACCTAACCTCGATATACTCATTTCACCTGATGACCCAAGACAAATCACAGGTCCACCAACCAATACATGATCAGTGTACTAGTGGCAACCAACAACATCAATAACATCTACATCATCTACCATCATCAATCATGGTAGAATCTGAGAAGTCACCCAAAATGACTTCGACATACCCATTACCAATGCGGAAAACCCGCATTCCATTCGTCACCTCAATCGCAACCTCTTGTGATTCCGAAGTTCCAACCAGATTGGAAACAACATACCCAGACATCAACCACGTGTCCCCGTTAGACTGGTTATGGACACATGCCCATTTACGACCGTATAGGTACATCCAAAAGGATGTCAATTCATCTTAATTTGATGTACCACTCGACTGAAAAGTCACAATAGACCCCTGCTGTGATCTGCAGTCAAATCTCTGCATACCGCCGTATCTGACCAATTCTGACCAACTGGTCGCTAAACCCCGCGACAGAACGAGTCTGACCAACCGGTCACTAATCCGTCATGATAATACTCGATCCTCACTCCTCAACTACCGCTGGATCCTATCCAGTCCGTCACTATCCGTGATTCACTCCCGAACCACAGATACCAATCATAAGCCCATCACGTCGGAGTCACATCCTGACTCGTAACTCACCGTCATCACAATCACCGGCACCAGCACCAGCACTAGTACCAGTACACCACGCACTATCACCAAAACTAGTGTCAGTATCAACACGCCGTGTGCAAAACTGACACCCTGGATCTCCGCTCATACCGAGCGACGATCGCGTACCTCTGCTCGTATAGGAGAAACTCTGTCTCCCTCGTACCTGACAACTCTGGGTACAGTCACCCTGACAACTCATGCGAGAAAAGGAAAACGTTCCCCGAACGTCCCCGATTCCCAACAATCGTAACTACAACCACTCTCGGTAGTAGTTCCTGCTACACAACCTCGTGCATACCTAACTACCAGACCTCGCTATCGAGATTCGCATCCAACGGAATCAACAGCCCGTACCAACTACCCTGTATCCCACTCAGGGATTCCATCGACAAGTACCAACCCCGGTAACCTGTCCAACAATCTCTATCCTGTCGTAACTTGACTAAACCATTGTCGTCTACCAGGTCATCCACGACCTTAGTTGCACCAACCCACAACTAAGTAGCACGACAACCAACTCGGTCCAACTGATACGTACAACCCTGACTGCGAAGTGCAGTCCCAACACAAGCTGACATGACTAGACCGACTAATGAATCCAAATCTGAATAGTCGTCAAAGTCACACCACTCGCCAACTCCCATTTCCGAACCATACCCACCAAGGTAGGGTTCCACAATCACACCTAGGGTCACTCTGAACCCAACTACGAAAAGCAGTAAAATCCACGATCTGACCAACCCCGCGGTCCCGACATCGTAAAGACGACAATCCAATCCTACCGTAAGTCCAACCAGAATTCCTCGAATCCGGCTGCCAACTGCCGACTGCAGTAAATCCATTTAACTCAACATATTCTGACCATCTAATGGTCACAACATCGAATCAATCGTCGGAACCGATCCTACGACATCGTGAAGACGA
Source organism: Prinsepia uniflora (assembly GCA_032719365.1). Classification (NCBI taxonomy): domain Eukaryota; kingdom Viridiplantae; phylum Streptophyta; class Magnoliopsida; order Rosales; family Rosaceae; genus Prinsepia; species Prinsepia uniflora. The sequence continues at coordinate 53,642,394 of CM064861.1, read as the reverse complement.
TCCCAACTAACCGTCTCACGATCACACTCCAGAATACGAACACGTTAATCCTTCCGTAGGGTCCCACATTGTCAACCTTGAAAGAACTATGGCAACCCCGGCCTCAAATGCCGAACCAAGGCATGCCAATCCTACTAACTATCGTACCGGCACCCCAACAATCAGGTTGACCACGAACTGCAGCCCCCTGAGATATCACATCCTCGACCTGCGTACATACTCCAAGAGCTACACGGTTGCTCGAATAGAGACAACCCCGCTCTGATACCATGCTGACAGGACCCATCCCAATCCCCCCGGGATTAGTGCGGGATGACCCTGCTCCCGTCTGACACGAAGTGTCAGACAAGGGATATTATCGTCCTTTGCCCTCCCGGGCTATCAGAGTACGCCAGGATCCGGAGGAGGCATGTGATATCTCGGTCTCTGCTACAGTCCACATCCGATGTCAACCTGAAGGGCAGTCAAAACATTAAAAACTGTGAGTGGACAAAACAAGAGTTTATAAAAACATTTTAATGAGAAGACATTTGTACCCTCCACTAAAAAGCATGCATGCATTCGAAAACCATTTATCCAAAACAAACCATATGTGGGACTAAGCCCAAAGCAGATATAAACTAAGGTCGAAAGGACCACAATAAAAACGACCATACGGGCCACTGCCCAAATCCATAAAGGACTCGGCCCCAAACCATAAAGAAACCAAGTACACGAGCCACTGCTCAAATCCTGTGCACACCTGTACACACCACATATCATATATCATATATACATCACATACATATATATAAGTCACACAACCAATCCTGTCACGGTATCCAAAGCTACGCACGCGCTACCCGGGTCTCAATCCGAGTCATCTCAAAGTCAAGATCAATGTCCGTAGACCACTGACCCTACCCGAGGTAATAGTAATCATAGCCTTCCTGAGAGTAAGGAACCCAACTGGGGGGTGACTCCACTCAGTCGGTGCTCCGTGACTACTCCGGGGTCCACCCAGGCCAACGACCCTCCCCGGAGGAGAAAATAGAAGTAAAGGAAGGTAGACGAACATATATATACATAACATAAACATTCATGACCGGTTCCCCTGAACCGTCATGATCCATAATATCCATAATCAGGTAACATGCCGGTTCCCATAAACCGTCATGTACCGTAATAACATAACAAGGGTTCATGCCGGTTCCCATAAACCGTCATGAACCACGATACCACAACAAGGGTTCATGCCGGTTCCCATAAACCGTCATGAACCTGGGAATCCATTTAAGGTTCCCTGACCTGAGATCAAAACCGTAAAGTGACTGGGTCTCGTACCCGAACATAGGACACCAACTGGGCACCGTGCCCGGAATCTGAGGTCATATGCCCGAGACAAAACCAAATGGGTCTCATACCCGAGTTTATCATTTTGAAATCCAAATTCAGTTCATTTAAATCAATAAAGAAATACAGACCCGTATAAGCACCGTATAAGGCCGAAACCTCGAAATACGTGCTTATACGTAACCACATACAAATGCACCCATGGCATCATCAAACAAGTAATAAAACATATAATAAACATTTATGCATGCACCAATTTAGAAAACAAGGTCCACTCACAGACCGTCCGAGCTGCCGCCTCGATTTGCGTGCCATACGGCTCCCCGAGCCGATCACCGTCACCGGGACTCCCAAACCTGTCCAAATTTTAATAGAAGGTTACTAACTACTTAATTAACCTCCTACCAAAGCCCCGTAATTTTCCCGAACTTTTAACTATTTTTAAACCTACCCTAAACCTTCCGATGTCCCGAAACATATCGAGACGGTGTCCGATCGACACGAAACTAGTCCCAAAATGTCCGTTACATCGAATAGAAGATTTCCCGTGTTGAACACTTCCCCAAATTATGGACCACGTGCCCTCACGGGCCCCTAGAAGACCCTGGTTACTGTTCATCACCAGCATCCTCAGGAAAACCGGTTTTTCCTGGTTTTCCGGTCCAGGCACTGTGCTGAACCGGCGGAACCGGTTCAGCGTTCCTACTCCCTCAAATCTCGTCCGTTTTCTTCCCAATCGATTCTAAACTTCCTAATATGATCCTAGGAACATGTTTGGATGATCAAAACAAGGAAAAACCCATAGAACCCGAGGTTTCATTTTTGAACCTCACGGTTCAGTTTTTCCATTTTCCTCCCACGGCTTCTCAGCCGTCAACCACCACCAAAACCGCCTTGAAACTGTCCTAGAAACCTAACTAACTCATCCTAATCGTCAAAAATCAACCATAACGTCAAAATCAATTAAAATGGAAATTTGGGCCTTACCGTGCACCCGCACGGGTTTGTGGCTCCGCCGCCCACGACGGCGTCTTCCTGGGCCGGCCACCGCGTCCTACATCCTCCCTCACTCTCTGGTCTCAGTCCTGGTCGAGATGGGGTTGGGTTGGTTGGGTTTGGGTTGCACAAAGAGGGAGAGAAATGGTGAGATCGGGTATGGGTTTTGGGGTGTTTGAAATGAAGGAATGATCGATGCACGTATGTGGGAAGGTGGGCAATGGATGGGTGACACTTGTCACTCATCCCTTGGCCTGCCAAAATATCTGGGTCCACACTAAAGACAAACTATCCTCGTAAAACGTGTCATCGTGAATAGTAACTGAGAACTTCTGTGAACCGTAACTTCGCCGTCGAACGTCCGAATTCGACGTGCCGCCTGTCTACGGATTCGTATCGTCCTCATCTACATAACGGTCTTCGGCCCTCGGCCATCGGACCTCCCGGTCAAAAAGTCAACTTTTGACCTCCTATTCACCCAAATTACCAAAATGCCCCTACACTTCCGAACGTCATAACTTCCTCCCCGAACGTCGGAATTGAACGTGCCACCTGTCTATGAACTCGTGACGCCACGAACTACGTCACGGTCATCGGTCAAAGTCCATTTGACCGCCCGATCGAAAAGTCAACGTTTTGCCACCATCAGGGGCAAAACGGTCATTTCGCATCGTTCGTCCGATTTCGCTCTACTAATCACGGATTAGCCTCACTAATCGTGATTAGTCACTAATCTAATCTAGGTATTTGGGACGGGTCGTTACACTAGGCCTTTTGGGAGCTCAAGTTTCTTTAGGGGGGATTGGAACCCCAAAGTTAAGCGAGTTGAGGATGATGCAATTCCATGATGGGTGACCCACTGGGAAGTTGCACCATGAGCTCCCGAAAACAAAACCGTGTGGGAGAAGCCCAAAGCGGACAATATGGTGCTAGATGAGTTGGATCCTAGCCAAGGAGGGTTGGGTCCTAACATCAAAAGTCAACTTTTACCCTTGTTTAGGGGTAAAATCGTAATTTTTCCCTAAACGTCCGATAATCCTTGGCTAATCCCCGATAAGCCTCACTAATCCGTAATTAGTCTTAATTAATCCTTAAAATTAGGGACAGGTCGTCACAAACTCCCCTCCTTAAATAATTTCATCCTCGAAATTCCAACCGACCCAATATCACAACCAAACTGTATCGTGTCCCAAGTCGGGTTACTCTCGTGTAACTATACACGTCCGACATAACCACCATACTCGTCGGTACTCGCTGTCACTAGAGCCTCCAAAGCTCCAATCCAACTCTCGAGAACCATACGTAGGCTCGTAAGTCTCACTCGAGACTCCGACACTCGTCAATCTCACCTGTCACTCACTACGACAGGTCCGATATACTAGGCTGCCATCAAATCGGCTTTTCAGCCTACCACGCTGACACGATCCAGCTGATAACTGTCAGGCTGAAATACGTACTCCCACTAAGGGTCATCACCTCCAAGCTGGCATCCTGCTTAGTGTCCGATCAGACTACATCATATAGATCATGCTATCACAATGGCACAAATCCCATCTCGCAGGTCCTACTCAAACCTACGACATTATCGGCCTCGGTACTCATATAAGTCAACGTTCTCATTTTCTCCTACTGGTACTGACTCTCCTAGAGTCCCATCAATCTGTACTTATCCGAACGCATCAGATACCGATTAAATCCATTATCACTATATGCCCGATGGACTTCGTATGGAAGCCAATCCCACCAACCACTATCATGACCAGCCGAAAACTCCGGGCTACACTGTATTCTTGTTGCGCCACTCTGATCTCGACTAGCTCTCGAGTCCCTATATCATATCTCGTGTCACTCCATGACCTACGCTAAAATCTTGACTCATTCGAGTCCCAAACTATCACTATCGGATCTAATCCGATCGCCACTCATGTCCATCTAGGACTCTATCCAACCTACAACACATTCATACTCTCGGGGAATGCTCAACCCGACATACCGATTGACTTTGGTCAATCCCATCGTCCGACGTGAACAGCACACCGGTGCACCCCCATCACATCAATCATCAAGGCCCTACTTGGCTTGCTCAAGGACTACACTCATGCAATGTCCAATTGCGTACCAATCCTTCACAATCGCTATCCTCATATCCAAGATAGATCATACCACACTTCACATATCCAACATAGATCATATACTCCCCCCACATATCTAAGACAGAGGTTGGATAATCATTTCGTCCCACAATACGATTCTCCTTTGCTCCTAGCTTAGCATAATCAGCAGTAAGATTCTCCTCAAGAATAACCAGACCTCGGTCTATTAGACTCACAGTTTCCACAATCACCTCAATCATCTCGATCATCCTGATCATCACCACACGACTCGATCCATAATACCGACAGTCATTCTGCAGCAACAAGCACTATCTGCCAAATAGCAGAAACCAGAAGTCGCACTCAGTGACCTCAGAATATCCATCACCAATGCGGAATCAATTACTCTTCTCATCGCCTTAATCACAACTTCTCTTGATTCCGAAGTTCCAACCATGTTGGGAGAATGCTTCTTTTCCATTTACTGAGCTCACTCATTACACGAGCATCCCTGCGTCTTATAGGCAAAAGATTTCTCAGTCCTCTACTCAAGAGATATGGTCAACTGCAGTCAGCCAAAACCAATCCGCAATGGACTCTCAGTTCCTCAGCTCAACTGGACACCATCCACGCGTCCGTGAATACTGTTTATGCACATCCAAAAGTATGTCAACTCATCTTAACCTGATGTACCGCTCGACTGAACAGTCACAATAGGCTCCTGCTCTGAACTGCAGTCAAATCTTTGCATACCACCATATCTGACCAACTGACCCTTGCATCATAAGACGACACTTACGTCATCCATTTATACCTTTTCATCCAATCACTCCTTACGGGTGTCAACCTTTAACGTTACCATTCCTGGGCACACACTCGTGCCCCAAGTCCCGCATTAACAGGGAACTGGTCACCAAACCAAGTCCTCCTCGTGCCTCGCACTGAGCCACTCGGGATCCTCTCTGTCCCGCTCAATGCCCACCAAACTCACATACTCGCCACTCTGGGCACATCTACTATCCCGTCGGCATACTGGTTTGAACATCCCAACTCTATGGGATCAACTCCAGCACTCACACTCATGTGATCCGTCCAATGATATCTAGGGCACCTGTCACTCATCCAGGTACATCGCACTCATCACTGTCACATCCACATAGGTAGCGTGGCACACTAGCCAATGCCCAAAGCCTATCTCCTTCTGTAATTGCACTCGGTAGTAACCGAGTTGAATCCAAAAATCCCTGCTCGTAACATGTGTCACTCACGCATCCTCGTATCCTCGTCACGACTGACGAATCTCCATCATCATAATCGTCACGAAAACCTGAGCCTATCTAACTCGATAAGACTCGATCACATCCATCAATAGAAGCGTCTGCCACAACCACGTGCAAACCAATCCTAGAAAACACTCTACTATCGAGACTCCAGATCCATGCGGTCAACTCACCGATGGTACCAATCACTCAATACGCAACATCCACCGATCGTTCCACCTTAGGATCCAGTCGACAAGTACCACACTCTTGGTAAATTGTCCAATCAATCTCCTACTAGGGTTATCACAAACCTAGCTGTCCGCTACAGCCCAACAATCCTAACCGATCCATCCCTCTCAACTCCAAAGAGTCGTCATACTCCAATACTGGTGTCCAATCAACCAGTAATCACGATCCAAGGAGCTCGTTCTCTTGTAACTCTACGGCTTCCAGCCGCTGGGCCCATAAGAAACTGGCCCTCCTCGGTGTCTACCACCTTTCAACCATGGCATACCACAATCACCGCATGCCATACCAAGCCATACAACATCTACACCATGGCATCCTCTGCCAGTCGACATCCTTTCGGGATTCGACACACCGAAACATGGCTGCTCAGGCCAACTAGGATCAAACATTCCTATTCCCAACAGTCTCACTCAGGTCAACCACGACCTCCACAGATACCACTTGTCACAATCCATAACCGTCATGACCACTCAACGGTCCCTACTCTCAGGTCTTCATACTTTGTCTACTGGTCCACTGGATCCTATCCACCAGTAACACTACGGCTCTAAGCCGTTTGAGTCACATCACATTGATCCTACTCGGGACCCAACATCACTACCACGAGGAATCCTATGCCCAATCAAACTCTAAACCGTCGCACCTCGTGCCAACATAATCTAACCAGGGTTCGATTCCACTGAATCCTCGTACTTTTACCCTAACTATCAAGTTGATGACGGGCTGTTACCACTACAGAGACATCACATCCTCGGCCTGCGCACCATGCTGAGAGCAAAACCTGCTCTGATACCACTTGTCAGGACCCGTCCCAAATCCCCTCGGGGATTAACGCGGGACACGCTTGATCTCGTCTGACACAAAGTGTCAGATAAGGGAAAATTCTGACTTTAGCTCCACCGGGCTTCCAGAGTACGCCAGGATCCCGAGGAGGAGTGTGATGTCTCGGTCTCCGCTACAGCCCGTATTTGTGATCAACCTGAAGGGCAGTAAAACCATTTAAAAACTGTGAGTGGACAAAATAATAATTTATATAAAACATTTTCACGAAAAGAAGATATTTATGCCCTTCACTAAAAAGCATGCATGCATACGAAAACTAGTTAATCAAAATGAAACCATTAGGGTCTTAGCCCAAAACCATAAACTAATCATACGAGCCAATGCCAAAATCCTTAAATCAAACCATATGGGAGTCAGCCTAAAACAAGTCACGTGGGTCTCAGCCTAAAACAATACCAATGGGTCTCAGCCCAAAACCGATCATTGGCATCCTTGATGCCTGACATCCGAGATGTCACAACACACCACTGTCACGGTTCCAAACTACGCGTGCTTCCCGGGGTCTTAAATCCCAAGTCTCCCCAGGGTCCACCCAGGTCAATGACCCGCAGATCAATGACCCTCCTTAGAGGGAGGTTTTAACCTCTGGCAATCCCTTCTCTTGAGTCACTATACGAACCGGTCGCTCCGTGCAATGACCCCTCGCAGGCAATTGCCCCATGACTACTCCAGGATACTACGAGACGTCTAGAGGAGGCAACCCGCCACTCCAGGATACTACGAGACATCTGGAGGGCATCCGTTCATGAGGATGGTATACGGAAAACCGTTTCAAAACATTCAAAGGGTCATGCCTGGGTTTTCCATAAAACCATCATAAATACAAATATAGGTCCCTGGCCCGAAATCATGTTTATAAACCATAACTGGGCCTCATGCCCGATTTCACAATCAATTAGGCCTCAAGCCCGAGTTCGTAAACCAACGGGTCCCCGACTCGATCGTATAATTCAAATGGGCCTCCAGCCCGATTTCTCATTAAATAAAATGGAATCCAAGTCTGAGGGTTTCCAACCACATGGGTCTAATGCTTGATTCCATATTTTCAAATCCTAAATCATTTCATTTAAACCATCATAGAAATACTAGCATGTATAAACACCATATAAAACTGAAAAATCTCGAAATGCGTGCAAATACGTAAATACTAACTACCACCAACATATGCATTCATGGCATCACAAAACATGTTCATTAAAGCATAAAAAACAGTTATGCATGCATCAATTTAGAAAACAAGGTCCACTCGTAGACTGTCCAAAGCAGCGCCTCGATACGCATGACATACGCCCTTTTTGGGGCAATCGCCATCTCTGGGGTTCCCGAACCTGTCCAAATCGTAATATACGGTTACTAACTACTTAAATAACCCCTTATTAAAGCCCTGTAATTTTCTGGAATTTCTAACTATTTTTAAATTCGATTCTAAACCTTTGGACGCCCCGAACTATATCGAGACGATGTCCGATCGACTTGAAACCAGTCCCAAAATGTTTGTTACATAGAATAGATGATTTTACATGTTGGAATCGTCCCCAAAAGATGCCCCACCCATTGCCTGAAGTCCCTGCGCGTGAAGCCCATGCTCGGGGTACTGTTTATCTTTTTCCTTCGGCTAGACCGGTCCGAACCGGCCAGTCCGGTTTAATCTTGCAACCCGGTTTGCCTGGACCGGCGTGACCGGTCCAAGGCCATTACTCCCTCATTTTTCATTCAATTCAATCCAATCCAATCCTAATCTTCCTATTTGGTCCCTAGAAACCTATTTATGTGTAGAAAACCATGAAAAAGCCCTTTGAAACCACCCTGTTCAATTTCTCCCCTCACGGTCCAACTTTCCAACTTTTCCCCTGGGTAGCACCGCCCCTCTCAGCCATCAAAAACCTCCTCTAAACCTTCCTACAAACCTAATAAACCTCATCCAAACACCCAAAACCAACCATAACATCCTAATCAATAATTTGAATTCAAAAGACAAAACTGAGTTTTTACCTTCCCTCCGCCGTGCACGACGACTCGGCCACCTCCTTGTCGTCCTCAGCTCAACAGCCACCTTCTGTCTACTTCTTAGATTGAATCAGGTGAGGGAAAGGATTGGGGTGATGGTTTGATGGGGATTGGGTGAGATCGGGTTGTGTGGGTTTGGTTTGCACGAACAAGCAAAGGGGTGAAATGCATGAATCAATTTAGGTGGGCAATGGATGAATGACAAGTGTAATTCATCCATTGGCCCTGCCCTCAAATATTTGGGCCCCACATGAGACAAAAGTCCTTTTTTGCCTCGTAAAACATGCCGATGTAAATAGTTCCCCAGAACTTCCGTGAACCGTAACTTCTCTGTCGAAGGCCCGATTTCGACGTGCCGCCTCTCTATGGACTCGTATCGACTCGATCTACGTAACAGTCCTCCGCGCTCGGCCATTGATTCTCCCGGGTCAAAAGTCAACTTTTGCACTCATTTAGGGGTAAAATCGTAATTTCGCCCTGAGCGTCCAATAATCCTCGGCTAATCCCCGATTAGCCTCACTAATCCGTAATTAGTCTTAATTAATCCTAAAAATTATGGATGGGGTCGTCACACAACCTCTCACTACCGTCTTCTCAGCCTCACCCTCGACCTCTCTCAGTCCCTCTGTGGCCTCAAGCAAGAAGATGGAAAATGGTGGGGTTGGGTTTCGTGTTTGGATCAAAATGGAAAGGGAGAAAAGGGTGATGCATGTATGTGTTTGTGTGGATCAATGGATGAGTGACACTTGTCACTCATTTATTGGTCCCCACAAGATAATTTGGGCCCCACTGTTCAAACAGAAAAAGTCAACTTCTTGTAATTTGTGCCACCGTGAATAGTTTCTAAAACCGTCCTTGACCCTAACTTGCTTGTACGATATCCGATTTTGACGTGTCGCCTGTCTAATTAGTCATATCGTCTTGATCTATGTAATAGATCTCGGTCCACGTGCATTTGACCTTGCAGGTCAAAAGTCAACTTTTTCACCCTTCCAGGGGCAAAATCATAATTTCACCCCGATCATCCAATAATTCTCGATTAATCCCCAATTAATTCTTAATTAATTTTTGGAAGAAGGAATATCATCAAGAGGATGGCAATCCAAAGTTGGCATGTGACCTTAATTAGCCAAAAAATCAACAACAGAATTAATTTGACATGCATATACGGGCATAAAACTTCCTCTTACATGCATATACGTAAGGGGCTATAAATCTAAATAATAAGGATGTTAGAAATAAAGAAAAATAATGTCCTCTAAAAAAACAGAGAAATCTTATTAATTTAGAGAGGTCAAATAGAAATTTGAATCTTTTTTGTGTCTTGCTTCCTCACTTATTTCCTCATTTCTCTCTTTGCCCCCTCTTCACTCACTCCTCGGCTTCTTTTAAGCTTTGATACAAATATTAAGTGATAAAATAAGGATGACATAAAACTTCCTCTCACAAGCATATACGAGCTAGAAATCTAAATAATAATGTTGTTAAAGATAAAAGAAAAATAATGTCCTTTAAAAAAGAAAAGAAAGAGAAATGTTATTAATTTAGAAAGGTCAAATAGAAATTTGGTTTTTTGGCAAAAAAAAAATAGAAATTTGGTTTCTTTTATGCGTCTTGCTTCCTGTCTACTTTGTACTTTCCTCGTTTCTCTCTTTGCCCTCTCTTCACTCACTCCCTTCTTTCAAGCTTTTCGTTCTTTTTTTTTTCTTCCACATTTGAGTGACATTCAATACAAGGACTACTATATCATCATCATCATTGCTAATTTGCTACGTCCTTTTAACACCAGCAACCTCAATTCACCCTCTGCTTTCTTATATCTACCCAAACAAGCCAACCCCCTCAACATTTTCCCAAGAATATTTCATCTAAATCCTCACCTTTAATTTCTCGGATTGGGTTCCATCTCCCTCCCTTATTCCATGGAAAAGGACAACCAATCCAAACCCACTTGGAACCCTTCAAGTTTTTCCATGGAAATGCACTCCAATGAGCTCAATTCTGGCTCACTCCAACTTCCCAGTTCTCATTTTAGTGCCAATTGGGACAATTCAATGGATCAGAGCGATCCTTTTGAGTCTGCCTTGAGCTCCATTATTTCTTCTCCGGCGGCCTCCTCCGCCGCAACCGCAGCGGAGGGCCACGGCGGCGATGGAGAAATGATTAGAGAACTAATTGGAAGATTAGGAAGCATTTGCAATTCAGGAGAAATATCTTACATTTGTACCAACAACAACAAGAATAACAGTAGTAACACTTCCTGTTATTGTACCCCATTAAACTCTTCACCTAAGCTCAACCTTGATCCACACATCAGAGGCAATCTGCCATCAAATCCAACTTTGGCACCATTTCAACCTGACCCTGGCTTTGTTGAGAGGGCTGCAAGGTTTTCCTGCTTTGGTGGTACCCATTTTGGTATCCTAAATGGCCAATTCAATTTGAATGAAGCTGAATTGGCTTACAGATCAATGCCAAGAGTTGATTCTGGGAGGCTTTCTAGAGCTACCAGCAACCAATCACTTAAACTTGCAGTTGGATCTCAATTGGGTGTTCAGGAAGCTCCCCAGGATGGGAATTCAGCTCCTGATAAGAAATTCAGCCGCTTTTCGAGGTCTTCTACCCCGGAAAATGCTGAATTGGGTGACTCCAGGGAGGGTTCATCAGTTTCTGAGCAGATCCCATGTGCTGATATGAGTGTGAAACCTGAAAATGTGACCAATTCCAGGAAAAGGAAAGCTGTTGCAAGAGGAAAGGCCAAAGAAACTTCTCCATCTGCCACTGTTAAAGACGACAAGGTTAGTAGTTCAATTCTGTCAATAATTTTTATGCAATGTTATGTTTTCATCAATATCTGCTGAAATTTTGAGTAAAAGTAAAAGTAAAAGTAATGGGTGAATCTACAGAAAATTGTGGCAGAAAAAGAGGAACCACGTCCCAAAAGAAGCAAAACAGATGAAGCTTCTGGGAATGAAAAGGAAGGTGCAAAGACAGAGCCTAATGGAGGAAATGGGGCTCAGAAGGCAACGAAGGATAATTCGGAGCCTGCTGAGCCTCCAAAGGACTATATTCATGTTAGAGCCAGAAGGGGCCAAGCTACTGATAGCCATAGTCTTGCAGAACGGGTATGTATAATGAACTGTTCTCCAGTTTGCCGAGTTTTCGAGTTTTCTTTTAGATGTGAATTGTTGTCGCTATAGCATGTTTATCTTTGTTACATCCCCAGGTTCGAAGAGAGAAAATTAGCGAAAGGATGAAGTTTCTTCAGGATCTTGTTCCTGGTTGCAACAAGGTACCTACAATATGCAAATTCGAGTTTAATTAAGTGATTTAATTACTTGTTCTGAAGTTGGTGGAAAGAGCAATGAGAAATAGTACTAAATTGTGTTTGATTTGCGATTTAAGGTAACTGGGAAAGCTGTGATGCTAGATGAGATTATAAACTATGTGCAGTCATTGCAGCGTCAAGTCGAGGTAAATTCAGACGGTCTTGAGACTCAACCACTCATATTGTGATTGTAAGACATTGTTTAATTTTGTGGCTAATTTGTATTCGTTTGATCCTTTGTTGGGTCAGTTTCTATCAATGAAGTTGGCAACTATGAATCCCAGAATGAACTTGAACATGGAGGCTCTTCTGTCAAAAGAGGTAAGTTACACAATTTTCCACTACTCCACTTTGTCACATTGCTTCACTTTATGCAGTTTCCAGTAATAACCTTAAACACTGTCAATTCATATTTCAGATCTTTCAAGCCCGAGAATCCTTACAAAATGCGCTTTACCCAATAGATTCTTCATCATTGTCTTCATTCCCTTTTGGGTACCATCCCCAGCAGCTGCCACCTTTGCATAGCAGCAGCATCTCTAGTAGGACAGAGACACAATTTCCAGCAAACCCTCTAAATGCTGCACTGCGTCAAAGTCAAGGCATGCAATTGCCGGCTTTCGATAGATTTGGTGAAGCAGCATCTCAAGTAATAAAGCAGAAAACTTTGCTCATCAATTCAACCCTTTGATGTAATCTTTACTTCACTTGCATTTTCTCAAGGTTTAACTCGAAATTCTTACTTTTTTTCAGATGCCAGCATTCTTTGAGGATGACCTTCAAAGTGTGGTCCAGATGGGCTTTGATTGAGCCGGATAGCCTTAATGGTAATTAATCAATAGTTTAATTTCTGATATTTTTAGCTTGTTTTAGATTTTAATGTCTTAAGGCAATATATTTTGTTCTGTGCAGGATCAATGACTTCAACTCAGATGAAAGTTGAGATATAAGCAACAGATTAACCGTATATACAAGAGCAGTTACATTTTGAGTGAAACTTTTTGGCTTGGAGGACAATAACAGTTTCTTTTTTCAATTTTAGCCCCTCTATCTCTCCCTCTCATTGGCAGATTGATTCAGATACTCAATTCTTTGGAGAATTCTTTCGAGAATTCCGCATTATTGTAAATCCTAGAACTAATTTCAATAATTGTATAAGTACAGATTTCAGATATATATATATATATATAGCATGGTAAGCTGAGTGTTGGAGTGTAAAAACCCAAAGAAGAAAAAAGCAAAGAGAGTGTTCATGTAAACTTTAGTTTTGATACAATCCAGCCTTGTATCAAACTTACCATTTATTGATAATATTATTACTGAGATTCATTGGGACTCTTTTGCAATGCTTCATGGCAGCAAATCATATAATGATATGTTTGGTTAGTGGGAAAAAAATGGATGGAAAATTGAAAAGTGATGAAAAAGCAGGGGCTTGTAAGTTGTAACCACCATTTCAAGTTTTCAACAGCCAATAGCTTTGAAGAATGCCTAATCTCTATGTCTTGCTTTTTTGACTCTATCTTTCTCAGAAAGTAGACATTATAAATGCTCTGAGGCTGAAAAAGACGTATTCTCTCACTCCCTCTAGTCCGAGAGTTGCTTTCAAATGTGTGCTGGAAAGTGGAAAGGATTTGACGATGGAGCCCTCAATGTAAAATGATAAATGCAATCAAATCTTATGTTAAATCGCGTAACTTGTGGCTTAACAGATTCTTACTGGGAACCAGCTGTTAAGTAGGGACAAATGGTGTCGTAAGTCCAACTTATGATTAAGAATCATTTGTCTTCAATTTTCTGCCTTTTTATTTGTATTTTAAATTTAAATACATAAACTAATATTCTATTCTTAATTTCTAATACCCGTAAACATTCACTTCCCCACTTTTTTTTTTTCATTTTTTTTTTCTGAAATGGTAAATAGAAAATTACTCTTAACGCTCCATAAAACATCAATTTTCATACGTTATAAGAAATGGAAAATTCGTTTGTGAATTTTCCATGTCTGGTAATGGTAATATATTTTTATTTTCTTCTCTTATTATTTTATGTTGAAGTTAATAAAAGTATATCATTAATATGAATTAAAATAAAACCTCAAATTTCACAATTGGAAAATAAAAAAGAAGAAGAGCAAGAGTGATGTGTGTTATTGAGCTGGAACCCTGAGAACTTTGAATGTAGTATACTGTATTCACCAAAGCAAATGAGAGAAAACAAGAACTTCTTTACCCGAATTTTAATTTTAATTTTATTTTAATTCTAGGTTATTTTTTAAATTATAATTGAAAACACTAAAGAGCATGGGTGGACCAGGTTGGCATTTGGTATTGCTGTGAAGTTGTGACTAGGCTGAGGAATCAGAGAAGTTTTACAATCTCAACTACTTTACAATATTTTCGGAAATAAAAAAAGAAAACTTTACAATATTATGGAAAGAAAATCAAAATGGGTAATAACAAATAAAGTAGAGGGAAGATTGGGGAAGGACTACAATACAATGAGGGATTTAGTGCGGTGTCATTATTTGAGTAAATTAATCGTATAATCTCTTAAGTTGGTAAAACAAGAAAAGAAAAGAAGACGATTTCCGGTTTTTTACATAAACTTTTTTCTCTCCTCTCATCTCTTTCTTTCTATTGTGCGAGTAGGGACTCCAACCCTCTCTCGCTCTCTTTTTTTTCGTTCAATTGGTTATCAATCACCCAATGATCCTCTCTTTCGCTCAAGTTATCACCCATCATCCTTCCCCGTGTGTTCTTCGAAACTAATTGGAAAAAAAACCCAGCATATACGACATAAGAACAAAACAATATCAATACTCCAGTGACACTAAAATCATCGAGACAGTTCTAAGATTTCAATCTTCGAACCTAACTAAAAACAGCCAAATCACTAAGGGTCACCACCCATTCAATTAATATGTACCTCGTATTCCCAAATCGAAGTCAATCTCCCAATGCTCTTAAGTTAGATTGGAAGAAATTATAGATAAATAAAGAACATAGATATCAGATCATGGTGACGGTGACAATGGGTGATGCATGTGGCTGATTTTCTTTTATTGATCGCAAATTCGTAGGTGGACGTGGGTTATAGTTTGCGAGACAGAGTGAGGCTGATGGTTGGAGGCGGCCATAAACGCGATGCCTAGAGTGGCCGTCGCGGAGCAAGGGGCCAAGAGCTAAGGATGGCAATAGGTCGTGTCGGGTTCGTGTCGTGTCATGAATTCTGTTTTGCCCATTTATGTCCAACCCGAATCCGACCCGTTTAATAATTGTGTCAAGAATGTCCAACCCGAACCCGACCTGTTAATGACCTGTGTAACCCGTGTAACCCGTTTAACTCATTTAATAAACATGTCATACTCATAACCCAATTAACTTATGACCCGTTTGACCCGTTTAACCCGTTTACCATGTTTAACCCGTTTACCATGTTTAACCTATTTAAATTAAAAGATTTAATAAATATTTAGGTAGGTAAATGGGTAGATATATGGGTTAATAATGACACGCTAACTTGTTAACCCGAAATCTACCCATTTATTTAACGGGTTAACATGTAATTATACGGGTTAACAGGTTGACCCGAAACCCACCCGTTTAATAAACGGGTCATAAAGGGTTGGCCCGAAAATGACCCGAAATTTTAATCGTGCGGGTTGATCCGAATAAATTTCGTGCGGGTTTTGAGTCGTGTATCGAGTCTTGTCAAAAATTGCCACCCTTACAGAGCGCTCTATCTGACAGGACCCACCCCGATTATCGCCTCGATAATCGGGAAGTATCCTGCTCCCGTCTGACAATCGAATCCAAAAGACCGAAAAACTAATTAATATTACAACACACCCATTGTCAGACCAGGGAGATTAAACAAATACATCCGACTGGACGCCAAGTCCACAGTTTCACAGAGCATAATATTACAAAACAGGTTAAAGAACAAATCCTACTCTGTGAACTAACTACTCCGCAACGGAAAACTTTATGCCTCCGCCTCTGCCTCGGCGCTTGCCCCCACGCTTGTACCACGACCTAGAGGGAATTTAAAACAACAAAGTGTGAGTGGACCGAAACATAAGTTTTACAGAAAACAGTTTTTCCGAAATCGGGTTCGCCCTCCAGTTTTGTAACACGCATGCATAACCGAATATTCAGAAATCACGTATTTAAACCTTTGAAAAACTCTTTTTCCGGAAACACATGAAAAACGTTACAGAAAATCGTCATAACTCATGTAAAACCATTTAATATTACCAGATTCCAGAAACTGTCATTTTGAAACATCAATTGCACAAATCAAGTAAAAAGTGAATCAATAATCACAATTATGCCGTTGGATCCATCCGAGTCTTTAAACTCAATATTAGGCCTTCTCGGGATATCAACGAGTCTTTAAACTCAAAACATGATTAGTAGGCCTCGGGGGTATCACAATCATCGAGTCTTCAAACTCACGAGTCTTTAAACTCAATCTGGGTCCTTAAACCCAATTTTCGGGCCCGCCCCCGTCATCAACAAACCGGGTCTTTAAACCCAAAACCGTTTTTAAAACACAATATACCATGACTCATCACAAACCGTTTACCAACATGATTCCGAAATCATATCACATCATAGTAGGACTTATGTCCGAATTCACATGCAAATTCCAACACATGCAATTTCCGAAAATCACTTCACAATTATGATCAAAACATCATAAATCCGTAACATGCATTATCATATCCAGATACTTCATCAAAATCAACACGCATGCATAAGCAAAAATCGTAACCTCGAAATGCGTGAAATACGATAAATATCTCGAAAAGCGTGAAAACACGTAAAACTGATATATCATATCACCATCGTAAAATCATATGCAAAACCATAAGATAAACAAGAAAATTAGTCATGCATGCCCAATTTAGAAATCAAAAAGTCCACTCACAGTCTTAGGACGCGTCAATCGCGTCCCGCGCGCTCCTCCGTAGCTTCGGAAGTGTCCGGGTCTGTAAAAACGTACAAGAAGGGTTACAAACATCCTCAAATAGCTCGTATGATTTTTCCCTAATTTTCCCGGATTTTTTGGCGAAATAAACCTTAAGGACCTAAACTCCCGAGCTCCCGAAATTATCCCGAATGACTCCCGAACAACTCGAACTCTAAAGATAAAATGCTAATCAAACTGAAAGGATCAATTTCCATGTTGACCGTGATCAGAGATGACATCGCACGCGCCGTCACGCGCCGCCCAAAGTGGCTGCGCGTGAAGGCCACGCGCCAAGCTACAGTGTCATCGTTCCTACCCGGATAGACTGATAAACGGGTCTATTACCCGCGACTCAACCCGACCAGTTCAAGCTCAATTCTCAATCAATTCCTCCCATTTTCAATCCTATTATCTTCTCTAACCCATTAATTTCAGGTCTGTACTGATGATTAACGTCGACTGTCCCTAAATCGTTTCAACCCAGACTTGAACAGACGAACGGGTCGTCACTCAGAACTCACCCAAACTAACTCCATTCTCAAATTAATTTTACCAGTAGATTAAGGGAACTTAGACGAACACAATGGTACAATCAATTGAACTTGCCGTTACCTGGAAGTCGTCGTCCTCAAGCTCGAAAATTCTCAGAACCAGGGAGCTCAGTTCTTGGCCAATTTGTGAGTGTCGTCCCTCGAGATCGACGTGGTTGGTTTCCTTTTGCTCCCAGAAGACTAGAATGGCCCTTAGTTTCGATCAACAAGCCTCAGAAATTGAATTCAATTTTTCCCTCCAACTGGTTCATCGCTGAACCGCAACTCAGGTTCCTGGGCGAAACGGGCTTCAATCCCTTCAGTTCTTGCACCGTCGTGATTATTTCACTCCCAGGAGTCTCACAGTGTGTTTAGATTGATCCCTCGACCCTTAGAAATTGAACTCTGCGATTTCCCCCCAAAAACCCGAAAATGTTTTCTCACGGTTCCTCTCACAGTTCCTCACAAACTCAGCTCCCAAACTGAACCAAAATGACCTCCCCACATCCTCTAACTCAGTTAATCGATCGAAGTGAGACGACAACTCGTGAGAATCCCTCAGCTGGTCACTGCGCAGTTGTTTCCCGCAAACAGACCCCAAGAACAAATTTAAAACCTCACCCGTGCACTCAGTCTCTGCCCAGACACGCATGGATGCTTCCCACAACCTCAAAATCCATAAACTAAACCCACTCACCAGTCCACTTAGCCATAAACAATTGCACGCACAAAACTCCACGGCCGCACTCTGTTTTTCACGGTGGTGCTACAGTAACCACCGTGAAATGACCAAAATGCCCCTCTGTGCAATAATTACCAAATTTCCCTCCAACTTCTGTGACCCGTAACTCGGTCATCCGACGTCCGTTTCACGCGTGCCGCCTGTCGTTGTACTCAGGGCGTCGAGACGAACATAACGGTCTTCGAGTCAAATGAATATCAATTGTCAAACAAAAAGTTAACTTTTTCCCTTTATAACGTCCAATTTACGATAATGCCCCTGAACTTCCGAACCTCATAACTTCCACCCTGTTCGTCCGAATCGAACGTGCCACCTGTCTATGAACTCGTAACATCCCGAACTACGTCACGGTCATCACTCAACGTCCGTTCGACCCTCCAATCAAAAAGTCAAAAATTTAACCATACGAATCACAAGGGTAAAAACGTCATTTTATTCAATATTTTATAATATTACATTTTCGGAACGTCCGGGGCGTTACAGTCTCCCCCCCTTAAGAAATTTCGTCCCGAAATTTCAAGGGAACAAGTAGGGGAACTGTTCTCGCATCTGTGCCTCGGGTTCCCATGTGGCTTCCTCCACATTCTGGTTCCTCTAGAGAACCTTTACCAGAGGAACGGTCTTCCGACGTAGTACTTTATCCTTCCGATAAAATCTGCACCGGCTGTTCCTCAAAGCTCAAGTCATCTCGAAGTTCAATGGGTTGTTCCTCCAGTACATGAGATGCGTCAAACACATATTACCGCAACATCGACACATGAAAAAAATTGTGGACCTTCGAAAGTTCGGGCGGTAGTGTCAACCGGTAGGCCACCGGGCCAATTCTCTCGGTAATCTCATACGATCCAATATAACGAGGGCTCAACTTCCCTCGCCTGCCGAATCTCACCACACCCTTCCAAGGGGATAATTTCAGGAATACCCAATCTCCGACCGCAAACTCAAGATCTCGGATCCGATGGTCCACATAGCTCTTTTGTCTGTCCTGGGCTGCCTTGAGCCGATCCCTGATGAGTTTGACCTTCTCGGTTGTCAGTTCCACCAATTCGGACTTAGTCAGCTTCCTTTCACCCACATCCGTCCAACACAACGGGGTTCTGCACTGCCGTCCGTACAAGGCTTCGTACGGAGCCATCCCAATGCTCGCCTGATAGCTGTTGTTGTAGGCAAATTCCATCAAGGCTAGATGTGACTCCCAAGTATCCTGAAATTGCAAAACGCAAGCTTGCATCATATCCTCCAGTGTCTGGATGGTCCGCTCAGA
Organism: Prinsepia uniflora; assembly: GCA_032719365.1. Taxonomy (NCBI): domain Eukaryota; kingdom Viridiplantae; phylum Streptophyta; class Magnoliopsida; order Rosales; family Rosaceae; genus Prinsepia; species Prinsepia uniflora. The sequence continues at coordinate 53,622,771 of CM064861.1, read as the reverse complement.
CTGGCCGTCAGTCTGAGGATGAAATGCAGTACTGAAACGAAGTTTCGTCCCAAAGGCTTCCTGTAGACTTTTCCAAAACCGAGAAGTAAACCTCGGGTCTCTGTCTGAAACTATTGATTCTGGAGTACCGTGCAAACGGATGATCTCATCGATAAACAACTGAGCCAACTGTGTCATTCTGAAGTTCTCTCGTACCGACAAGAAGTGAGCTGATTTCGTAAGCCTGTCCACAATCACCCAAACTCCATCGTGACCTCTGGGTGTCCTAGGAAGTCCAAACACAAAATCCATCGTTAAGTGATCCCATTTCCATTCCGGGATAGGTAGGGGTTGCAAGGCTCCATAAGGTCGTTGTCTCTCAGCCTTCACTTGCTGGCAAATCAGACACCTGCTGACAAACTCGGCAATCTCCCGTTTCATTCCCGGCCACCAGTAGTGCTCTCGCAAGGTACGATACATCTTGGTCCCACCAGGATGCATCGCGTAGGCCGAACTATGAGCTTTGTCCAAGATCTCCTTCTTCAGTGCCTCAACGTCGGGCACACACAACCGTCCATCTTTTAACAAAGCTCCATCCTCCCTGACTGTGAAATCTAGCCACTCACCGGCTTCCACTTCAATCCGAAGTACACATGAGACAGGATCTTGAGATTGAGCCTCAGCAATCCGATCGATTAGGAGTGGTCTCACGTGAAAATTAGCCAGCAAGACACCATGGCCATCCAAACCCAAATCAATGCTAGTCTTACGGAGTTCAACCAAAAGTGGTAAATGAACCGTCCGTAGATGTGCTACAGAATGCGTTGACTTCCGGCTTAGAGCATCAGCCACCACATTGGCTTTTCCCAGGTGGTACTCAATTGTGCAATCATAGTCCTTAATTAGCTCTAGCCACCGTCGCTGCCTCACATTTAACTCCTTCTGAGTGAACAAGTACTTCAGGCTCTTGTGATCCGTGAACATTCTGCAAGTCGCACCATACAGGTGATGTCTCCAAATTTTCAACGCATGCACAAAAGCAGCTAACTCCAAGTCGTGCGTAGGATAATTGCGCTCATGCGGTTTCAACTGGCGCGAAGCATAGGCAATCACTTTCCCATGCTGCATTAGCACACAACCCAAACCCTGTAAAGATGCATCACTGTACACCTCGAATTCCCCACTGTCGTCTGGAAGGGTCAGTATAGGAGCAGATGTCAACCTTTCCTTTAGCTCCCGAAAACTACGCTCACAATCGTCATCCCACTCAAACTTGACTCCCTTCCGCGTCAGTCGTGTCAACGGGGCAGCAATGGTAGAGAAACCCTCTACAAACCTCCTGTAGTAACCAGCCAAACCCAAGAAACTTCTGACTTCAGTGACGGTCCTCGGTTGTTCCCACTTCGCCACTGCCTCAATTTTTTGAGAATCCACGCTGATCCCGTCAGTTGAGATCACATGCCCCAAGAAACTCACGCTCGTCAACCAAAACTGACACTTGCTGAGCTTCGCATACAACTGGTTTCCCCTCAAGGTACCCAGCACCATCCTTAAGTGCTCCTCGTGCGCTTCCGCACTCCTCGAGTAGACTAGGATATCGTCAATGAACACGATGACAAAGTGATCTAAGTAAGGCTGCAACACTCGGTTCATCAAATCCATAAACGCTGCGGGTGCGTTGGTCAAACCAAACGGCATTACAAGGAACTCATAATGACCATAATGGGTCCTAAAGGCTGTCTTGGGTACATCCTCATCCTTAACCCGCAACTGATGATACCCAGAACGAAGATCAATTTTGGAGAAGTACTGCGCTCCTCGCAGCTAATCGAACAAATCATCGATCCAAGGCAACGGGTATTTGTTCCTGACTGTTACTTTATCCAGTTGCATGTAATCGATGCAGAGTCTCAAACTCCCATCCTTTTTCTTCACAAACAGCACCGGGGCTCCCCAGGGGGATACACTCGGTCGAATAAACCTCATCTCAAGTAATTCTTGTAACTGCGCCTTCAGTTCTTTCAACTCAGCTGGCGCCATACGATACGGAGTCTGAGAGATAGGTTGCGTACCTGGAACTAGATTAACAGTGAACTCGACATCTCGATACGGTGGCAATCCCGGTAGATCCTCCGGAAAGACATCCGGGAACTCCCGTACTATCGGTATATCCTCCACCCTCAATGGTGCAGCTCGTGAGTCCATCACTTGGGCTAAGTATCCCTGGCACCCTTTCCTCAACAACTTACTTGCCTTCAGGGCTGAAATCACTCCGACAGGAGTTGCTCGTTGTATTCCCTGAAAGGTGGTTTCCGGCAATCCCGGGCTCCGAAAAGTAACCTTTTTATCGACACATTCGATAGAAGCATGATGGAGCATCAACCAGTCCATTCCCAAAATGACATCAAAGTCGTGCAAATCCAAGAGTATCAAATCTGCCATCAGACCAACATCACCTACCATTACGGGACACTCCCGCAACACTTGATTTACCACAAATACATCTCTCGTGGGTGTACTCACACCCATGTCACAGTCCCAGGCGGACACCTCTCTACCCGCCAACAACTCACAGTCCCGTGAAATGAATGAATGAGTAGCTCCGGGGTCAATTAAAGCACAAACATCATGCCCAAAGATCGTTAGTGTACATGTCACAACACCAGGTGCTGCCCTGGCCTCCTGCTGCGTAACAGAAAAAACTCGGGCCTGTGGTCCAGCTGCTCGCCCACGGCCCCAGCCCCTCTGTCCATTAGCCGCTCCAGTGCCACCTCCTCGAGTACTCCCAGTCCCAGAAACTGCAGCTGTGCTCCATCCCTGCTCTGCTCCACCACGTCCCGCGCCACCACCCTGTGGCAAGGATGGACACTCCCTCCGATAGTGGCCCCGCTCGCCAAAGAAGAAACAGATAACACTGGAAGCATCACCCTGTCGTCCCGTGGAAGCAACAGAAGTCGCGCTCGCCTGCGGAGCAGTCTGCGCCCTAGGCGCTCGGAATCCGAAACTCTGATAGTTATCAGGCCTACCATAACGATCATTGCCTGCAGATGAGGCTCCACCATAACGTCCCTTCTTCGGGGCTCTCTGACCATACGATCCAGGATATGAATGCTCGCGACGTTGTCCACCACCAGAATATTGTGGACGTGTCGGGAGACTAGCCTCAACCCGCACCGCGGCATCAGACAACTCCCTGAGAGTAGCAAAAGCTCCGGCCGTCACAATGGCCCGTATCTCACCCCGTAGGCCAAGCTCAAACCTACGACATTTCTCAGCCTCAGTAGATACAAAGGTAGGAGCAAAACGGGCTAGCATCTGAAATTTCTGCTCATACTCAGCTACAGACATGCTCCCCTATTGGAGCTGCAGAAACTCGGTCTCCCTAGCATCACGGAATGAACGGGGATAATACTGATCCAGAAATCGTTCGCGAAAGGTCTCCCAGGTCACTGTGCGGGCATCCCAACCCGACAACTACAGAGTATACCACCACTCATAAGCAGATCCATCGAGTAAAAATGTGGCCAACACCACACGCTCCTCAGGAGGACAGTGCATCACAGTAAAAATTCGCTCAATCCGAGAAATCCAACGGTGAGCATCCTCGGGATCCGCTCCACCACTAAACACCGTAGCCCCAAGACGCTGGTCTCGCTCGATCGAAGCACTCTCGGCATCGCCATTAGGTCGTGGAGGGGGTTCGCGTCGCGGAGGCATGGCCGATCGTCCTTCTCTGAAAGAGGCATAATTCAGTACAATAATCAAGGCACACCCGAGTGCCAGACATGAATCGTAAACCTAGGCTCTGATACCAATTGACAGGACCCACCCCGATTATCGCCTCGATAATCGGGAAGCATCCTGCTCCCGTCTGACAATCGAATCCAAAAGACCGAAAAACTAATTAATATTAAAACACACCCATTGTCAGACCAGGGATGTAACACCCCGGAAATTCGTAGATTGTAATATTGTAATTTAATGTATGAATTGACGTTTTTACCCCTGTGGATTATGGCCAATTGTTGACTTTTTGGTTTATGGATCAAATGGACTTTGACCAGTGAACTTTGACCAGTGACCGTGACGTAGTTCGGGACGTCACGAGTTCACAGACAGGTGGCACGTCCAATTCGGACGATCAGGGAAAAAGTTATGACTATCGGAAGTTCAGGGGCATTACCGTAATTTGGACGAGTTAGGGGAAAAGTTGACTTTTTGATGTACCGGGAATTTTCACACGACCCGAAGACCGTTAGATTCGTCTCGATGCCCTGAGTACAACGACAGGCGGCACGCGTGAAACGGACATCGGATGACCGAGTTGTGGGTCACGGAAGTTGGAGGGCATTTTGGTAATCTCTGCCCTGAGGGCATTTTGGTCTTTTGCACGGTTACTGTAGCAGCAACCGTGAAAAACAGGGCACACGGCCACGCCGTGGGGTGTGTGGGCGTGCAATTGTTTAAGGCACTAGTGGACTGGATTGTGAGTATTGTTTATGTAGTTTAAGTTAGTGGGAGTGTAGTTTAAGGCTGTTGCAGACCACGGGTAGGATTGAAAATGCGGTTATGGACTCTGTGTGCGGGCTGCAGGGTTCTGTGCGATCTGAGGATGTCTCCCATGGGTGTTGGACTCTTTGATCGATTAATCGCGCAAGGGGAGTGAGTGACGGGTTCATTTGGAGTCTGTTTGAGGCTGAGGGACTGGGAGAGACTGAAGGAAAACCGTGAAAAACAGTTTCGGGTCTTTGGGGGGAAATTTCCGAATTCAATTCCTACGGGTTTTGGGACCAATCTAGGCACCATGGAAGCCTTCTGGGAGTGACAGAAACTTGTGCGAGCAGTCTTTGAAGCGGGTTGATCGTGGTGTGCCCAGGAACCCAAGTTCCAGTTCTGAGAAAAACCGGTTTGGAGGGAAAATCCAAGTTCAATTTCCACGGCCTTTTGGACGAAACCAATCACTGAGTGAGCTTTCTGGGAACATTTGGAACCTGTCCATATCGAAATCGACGACAACCAGCCACGGAGGAGCTGGGACGGTGACCGCCGTGTGCAGAGGAAATCGCAGCGTTTGGACGGCTACTTTCAGGTGATGTTTCGTTCAATTGATGGTTCTATTTTGTTAGTCTAGGTCCTAGTATGCTTCTGTATAAATTAATTGGACAATGGTGATAGTTTGGAGGTGTTCTGAGGTTTGACCCGTGTAGCTATTCGGGTTTGGATAAGACGATTGTTGACCTGTCGAGATGATTAGAGGACTAAGAACTATAATTAAATGACTTTAGAACACGTTAGAATCAAGAATGAATGAAATTAAGTAGAAATGGACGGTCAATTAATCGGGTTACCCCGCGGGTCGCAGACCCAAATTACAGTAAATCGGGCAAGGACGGTGACACTGTAGCAGTGACACTGTAGCAGCGCGTGACTTTCACGCGCAGCCACTTTGGGCGGCGCGTGAGGGCGCGTTGAGCACTATCTCGGATCACGGTCAACATGACTTTTAATCCTTTCATCATTTTGGACATTTTCTGTGAAATAACCATGTTGATCTGAGATAGTGAGGAAGGTCAGTTTAGGGCCGGATGTCTCGGGAAGCGTGTTGGCTGGCTTTCCCGAACCGGTTCCTGTTTTGGACTTTTTGAGTGTATTTTAAGGACCTATAATGACACTTGTGTGTGGTTGGAAATGACAGGAAACTTACGTTAATTCCGGAGACAAGTTCGTACGCGCGTTATTCGCAGCGGGAGCGTACTGTGAGTGGGCCCGTTTTTATTAACTCTTGCATGCATAACCGTTTTCATTTCTGTATATCTAAATGTGTGCGTGAATCATTAATGGATTTTGATTATCTCGATTTACGGCTGTGACACGTTTCACGGTGTTGGGCTGAGGCCCGTTTTACGGAAAATGAATACTGTTTTATATTGTATATATCTAGTTACATATACTTGTGGATACGATGACTATCTTGGGTACTGCACTGTATAATCCACCGTATGATACTGTCTCCTCCGGACGTGGTACCCCGGAGCGGTCACGGTGTATTGCCTGCGAGGGGTCATGCTACGGAGGTGCCGGACCGTAGGATGACTCAGGAGCAGGATTGCTATTATTGGACGTCTGGGACGTCGAGCGTCTGGGACGCTAGGTATCTGGGATGCCATAACCGAACTGGGTTCGGAGATTGGACTCGGGATTTGAGACCCCGGGTGGCACGCGTAGCCTTGGGACTGTGACCATTATTGGACGTCAGGGACGTCGGACATCTGGGATGTCAATATCGGATGTGTATGGTGCAGTAGCTGGGTTTATATTACATTTCTGGCTTAATATGATGATGTGATATATTACACGTATTTATGGTTTTTAAATACTGATGCATGCATGTTTTGGAAAACGGAGGGGTAAAGTATGTATTTTTCTTATTATACTGTTTTTACAAACCAGAGTTTCGGCCCACTCACCCTTCATGTTTTGGTAACCCCTCCAGGTCGTGTTGCTGAGGTTGGTGAGGACCCCGAGGCTGAGGCATAGATTTTGTACTGCGCACCTGATCCCCTGTCGGGTCGGATCACCCGCAGGATTTTCCTTTCTAGTGTCGTGCTCAGATTTGTATTTTAAATTGTATCCCTTATCTGACATCTGTTAAATTTGGACTATGTATGACTTTTTAATTCGGACATTTATGCATTTAAGTTTTTAAGGCTAAAATCGGGATTTTCGGTTCGGGTGTCAGACGGGAGCAGGGCACGTCCCCTTGTGGTCCCCGGGGGATCGGGGCGGGTCCTTGTCAGCTTGGTATCAGAGCACTAGGTTGTGGTCAGCATGTTAGACTAGCGGTTAATTTTGGGTACTTTTCGAGTCTAAGAATTACGTTAACTAATCTATGCCTCTTAACAGCTGGTTATGCCTCCGAGGAGAGCCTCTTCAGCACGGACCGCCGAGGAAATTGAGAGAGAGATGGAATGCGCCAGTATTGAGCGGGCTCAGCGGTTGGGAGCCACACCTTTCAATGGGGGATCTGACCCCGAGGATGCCTACGAGTGGATTGATAAATGGGAAAGAATCTTTACTGTGATGCATTGCCCACCCGGCGAGCGGGTGACTTTAGCGGCCTTCTTACTGGAAGGCGGAGCTTACCGATGGTGGCAGGGCCTGGAGATGTCGGGGTGGTCTGTTTGTACCACCACATGGGAGGTCTTTCGTGCTCGGTTCCTAGATCAGTACTACCCGCGATCTTTTCGCGCAGCACGAGAGGCGGAGTTCCTGCGACTGGAGCAGGGGGACATGTCTGTGGCAGACTATGAGTAGGCTTTCGGGAAGCTTTCCCGTTTTGCAGTAGCTTTTGTGAGTACCGAGGAGGACAGATGTCAGAGGTTTGAGTTGGGGCTCCTAGGAGAGATACGGGCAGGTGTGACGGCTGCCACTTATGCGACTCTGAGGGACATGGTCGACGCTGCAGTTCGTGTGGAGGCCAGTCTGGCGGCACACCAGGCGTGACAATCATCAGGCGAGGGGCGGCGCCGGGATCGTCCCCATCCGGGACCAACCGGCCGGAAGATCTCTAAGGGGGGAAGTTATCGAGGAGCACCCACATCATTGCGGGGTCGTGGCTGGTCAGGTCGATCAGGGGGCTCTCAGAGGGGCGGATCGAGATCCAGTGCTGGGCAGCATCAGTCTTGGAGTGGTGCATCAGGAGGGTCTTGGGATGGACCGAGGAAAGTTAATTGTTTTGCTTGCGGAGGAGCGGGCCACTATGCCCGAGATTGCCCGTCGTTGTCGAGGAACAACGATACTGGAGGTGCTAGTGTTGCACAGAGTTCGGCTTCCAACACTGCCGGAGGCCGAGGACAGGGTGCTGGACGTGGCGCACGTGGGCGCGGACAGACTGCGGGGCCCAGTGCTCGTGTTTTTTTAGTGACTCAGCAGCAGGCGAGGTCAGCCCCGGATGTGATTACAGGTACACTTCATATCTCGAACCTTATTGTGCGAGTATTGTTGGATGCGGGGGCTACACATTCTTTTATTTCGAGGCGTTGTGTTGGTATGTTAGATTGTGAGGTATCAGCCTTAGATAGTGAGATGGGTGTTGGCACACCTATGGGCGTCGTGTACTTGGTGAATCAGGTGATTTGGAGGTGCCCGGTGAGAATTGAGGAGGTGGATCTGCCAGCAGACTTGATTATTATGGACATCCATGACTTCGACGTGATTCTCGGGATGGATTGGTTAGCGGAGCATGGGTCGCTTATTGATTGCTGTAGTCGGCAAGTGTTTCTGCGGAGTCCGGGTTTGCCGGTAGTTACCTTTCAGGGGGAGCGTGATGGTTCACTGCCTGAAGTGATTTCTTCACTTGCTGCTACTAAACTTCTACGGAAGGGATGCCAGGGCAATTTGGCACACGTTGTGTCGGAGTGAGTTGATACTCCAAGTATCGAGGAGATACCTGTGGTGCGGGAGTTTCCGGATGTGTTCCCGGAAGATCTACCTGGATTACCACCACCGCGGGAGATTGAGTTTACCATTGAACTACTCCCCGGTACCCGACCTATATCTCAGGCACCGTACCGGATGGCGCCGGCAGAATTACGGGAACTCAAAACACAGTTACAGGAGTTGGTCGAGTTGGGATTCATCCGACCGAGTACTTCACCGTGGGGAGCACCGGTGTTGTTTGTGAGGGAGAAGGAGGGGAGTCTCCGATTGTGTGTGGATTACCGACAGCTGAACAAGGTGACGCTGAGGAACCAGTATCCTCTACCCAGGATCGATGACTTATTCGACCAGTTGCGGGGAGCGCAGTGCTTCTCGAAGATTGATTTGCGATCTGGGTATCATCAACTGAGGATTGCGGAGGGGGATATTTCGAAGACGGCTTTCCGAACTCGTTATGGACACTATGAGTTTCTGGTGATGCCTTTTGGTTTGACGAATGCTCCAGCAGCATTCATGGATCTGATGAACAGAGTTTTCCGACCTTACCTGAACAAGTTTGTGATTGTGTTCATCGATGACATCTTGGTGTACTCGGGAAGTGCCCGAGCACATGAGGAACACCTACGGTTGGTGTTATGGAAGCTGAGACATGAACGGTTGTACGCCAAACTGAGTAAGTGTCAGTTTTGGCTGAGCAGCATTGGTTTTCTGGGACATGTGGTTTCGGCTGATGGGATCAGCGTGGATCCCCAGGAAACGGAGGCGGTGACCAACTGGGCCAGACCGACGACAGTGACAGAGGTGCGGAGTTTTGTCGGATTGGCAGGCTACTACCGGAGATTTGTGGAAGGTTTCTCCAAGATTGCCGCACCGTTGACTCGTTTGACCAGGAAAGGAGTGAAGTTCATTTGGGATGAGCAGTGTGAGCAGAGTTTTCAGAAATTGAAGCATCGTTTGACCACTGCTCCTATCCTTGCATTGCCCGACAACAGTGGAGAGTTTGTAGTTTTTAGTGATGCCTCACTACAAGGTTTGGGATGCGTATTAATGCAGAATGGTAAGGTGATCGCTTACGCATCACGGCAGCTAAAAACTCATGAGTTGAATTACCCTACCCATGATTTGGAGTTGGCGGCGGTAGTTCATGCTTTGAAGATCTGGAGACATTACCTTTTCGGTGCAACGTGCAGGATATACACCGACCACCAAAGCCTGAAGTATCTATTTACCCAGAAGGAACTCAACTTGAGGCAACAGAGATGGTTGGAGTTGATCAAGGACTACGACTGTACGATCGAGTACCATCCGGGTAAGGCTAATGTGGTGGCAGATGCGCTCAGCAGGAAATCAGCATGATCAATTGCACACCTGAGGATGGTGTATCTTCCTTTACTGGTGGAACTCCGGAAGGCTGGGGTTATCCTAGATACGGATGAGCATGGAGCTTTATTGGCCAGTTTCCATGTACGGCCAGTGTTGGTTGATCGGATCATTGATGCGCAACTTCAGGACCCGATATTGTGCATCTACAGGATTGAAGTTGAGGCTGGGGAACAGCAGGACTTTACCATCCGAGACGATGGGGCACTTGTGAAATTGGGCCGTTTGTGTGTGCCAGCGGAGACAGAGTTACGAGCCGAGATTTTGGAGCAGGCCCACAGTTCAGCGTATGCGATGCACCCGGGAGGTACAAAGATGTACCGTACCCTCCGGAACTATTATTGGTGGCCAGGGATGAAGAGAGACATTGCTGAGTTTGTGAGCAGATGCTTAACCTGTCAGCAGGTTAAGGCGGAGCGGCGGAGACCGTATGGGGCTATGCAGCCACTACCGATTCCCGAGTGGAAGTGGGACCACATCTGACACGACCCATCCCAATCCCCCCGGGATTACCATGGGATGTGACGTGCTCCCGTCTGACAAGAGGCGCCAGACAAGGGATAACCGATTGCCATTGCCCAAACGGGCTTCCAGAGTGCGTAAGGATCGATGGAGGAGGTGTGCGATGCTCAAGTCTCCGCTGCAGTCGTATCCGGAATCAACCTGAAGGGCATTGAAAACAAAAGCCGTGAGTGGACGAAAATAAACAAGTCTGTTTAAACATTTATAAGACATTTATGCCCCTCAGTAAAATCATATGCATGCACCAAAACCAATAATCCCATATTTATTTAGAAATAACCATTAGGGCCTTAGCCCGGAAACCCAAGCCTAGTTTCAATTTCCAAAAGTAAATCCAAGAGTTATTTCATAAATCCAGCAGTATGAACCATAAGGCATAAAATATAAACCATAACCATTATTTTAGCCACTGCACTATACACTCCAATCCGACATCCCTGATGTCTGACGTCCCTGACGTCAATAAGGTCACAATCACAAGGCTACGCGTGCCACTCGGGTCTCAATTTTCCGAGTTAAATCCCCGAACCCCGTTTGGGTACAGCATCACCTGATGCAGCATCACCTGATGCTTAGCGTCATAGACGCTGGACGTACTAGACGCCCGTGACCTCTCCGGGGTACCTCGCCGGAGGAGACAATATAATATGGAAGGATCTATACAGTGCAGTACTAAATACATTTTATTGATATCCACATGCAAAACATATAGGTATACATAGGTAAAATCCGAACTGATCGTTACGTTTCATCAAACGGGTCTCATGCCCAAATACCGTGAAACGTGCCATGACCGAAATATCATCAAAACCATTTATAGATTCCAGCATGTGAACATATATAAAATGTAAACCAGGAACACTTATTCAATTCCATTTTAGGGTCCCCGACCCGCAATCACATGTAGAAATCAACTGGGCCCCTGGCCCGATTTCACAAGTTAACTGGGCCCCTGGCCCGATCCACATGTTAACTGGGCCCCTGGCCCGATTTCATAGTTCAACTGGGCCCCTGGCCCGATTTTACATTATTCAAGTTCGTAACCGTTTCATGAAATCATATCCAACCACATTTATGGAAATCGGTGAAAATCCAGAAAATCTCGGTTTACGTGCAAATACGTAATTCACCTCGAAATGCGTGAAATCATTTTAAATTCACCGATATCCAAAGTAAATCATTTAATCATAATTATAACAATCATAAAACAGTTATGCATGCATCGAATTTATGAAACCAATGTCCACTCACAGACCGTTTAACCGAGCGCCTCGATACGCGTGCCATAGGCCTTCCCGGGCCACCTCACTATCACCGGGACTCCCAATCCTGTTCAAATCAATTTAGAGGATCACTAACCTCATCATTAACATCCTATTCAAGTTCCGTAATTTTCCCGAATTTTTAAGTATTTTTAAACTGGATTTAAAACCTTCGGACATCCCGAACAATATCGAGACGGTGTCCGATCGACACGAAACTAATCCCAAAATGTTCGTTACAATGTATAGGATAAAAGTCATGTTGACCTCACCTCGAGATTCGTGCCCACGCGCCGTCACGCGCCGCCGTGAGTGGCTGCGCGTGAAAGCCACGCGCCTGCTACAGTGACTGCTACAGTCACCATCTTCACCCGAATGACTGGTAAACGGGTCTGATTACCCGCGATCTGACCCGGCTAGAAACCTGTCAATTCCCACTTAATTTCATTAATTCAAACAGCCAAAAGGATCGTCATGTGTCTAATTATGGTTTTGTAAACTTAATTACACCCATAAATCCTTAATCCAACAATTCTCTCGAATTCAAACTCACGGTCAGAACATTCGAAACTCACACAAATCATCCTGGTTTTCAAATTAAAAGATACAGAAGCTTCGTATGACCTAACCAATCATTAATCCGTAACTAATTTCAGGAATTCTTACCCGTAGATGGTCGCCCTCAAGCTCCAAATTCCCCAGAAACTGGAACCTGCGTTCATGGCCAAACCGTGACCGATACCCTTGCCAATCGATACGGTTGAGTTCGTAATGAACCCAGAAGAGTATTACAGCCCTTGGTTTCATCCAAAACACCACACATTTTAAATTCTGATTTTCCCTCAATTTTTCCAGATTTCTCCAATCTCTGTTTCTCTCCAATTCGACAGTCCTCACTTGCCCAGAATGAATCCTCACGACTCACTCACAATTATTTTAATCCAATTCAGTTGTTTAAAGCACCCCAAATCATTCTTCAATCCTCTGTGTAAAGGTTCCCGCACTGGCCCGAAACCATTAAACAAAACCAGTGTCCATGTTGTGCAATCAATTGCCAGCTCCCCACATGTGCGATCACACTTCAAAGCTGCTCCAAAACGGTCCATTAATTGATAAACAACCCATGGGATCGATCGCACAAAGTATCCCACCCACGGCTGCTCGATCAAACAGTACCCACCGTGTGAAATTACAATTCTGCCCTTGTGCAGAAAATTACCAAAATGCCCCTCACGCATCCTGACCCGTAACTCGGTCATACGGACTCCAATTGATGCGTGCCGCCTGTCTACGAACTCAGGGCATCGAGACCTTCCTAACGGTCCTCGGTCCTCGGCCATAGGACCTCCCGATCAAAAAGTCAACATTTTCCCATACATCGTCCAAATTACGAAAATGCCCCTGGACTTCCGTACATCATAACTTTCACCACGAACGTCGGAATCGAACGTGCCACCTGTCTATGAACTCGTGACGTCCCGAACTACGTCACGGTCATCGGTCAAAGTCCATTTGACCATCCGAATTAAAAGTCAACGTTTTGCCCACGCCCAGGGGCAAAACGGTCATTTTGCACAATTCGTCCGAAATCGCTCAACTAATCCCAGATTAGTAAATCACAATTAAATATTATTAAATCCCGATATTCGGGACGGGTCGTTACAACATCACCATGGACTTTGTCTTTAAGTTACCAAGGACCCGGAGTGGATTTGACGGAGTTTGGGTGATTGTAGACCGATTAACGAAGTCAGCACACTTTCTGCCAGTACAAGAGCCTTACAAACCGAACCGACTGGCTCAATTGTTCGTGAAGGAGATCATCCGACTTCATGGTACGCCGGAGTCGATCGTGTCCGATCGCGATCCGCATTTCACTTCCAGGTTCTGGCGGAGTTTGCAGGCTACCTTGGGAACGAAACTGCGTTTCAGTACTGCTTTCCATCCACAGACCGATGGACAGTCTGAGAGGACTATTCAGACCCTGGAGGACATGATGAGATCTTGTGTACTGCAATTTCCGGATTCGTGGGATACTCACTTGCCTTTGATGGAATTTGCTTACAACAACAGCTACTAGGCGAGTATTGGGATGGCCCCCTACGAGGCACTGTATGGTCGACAGTGCAGGACACCTATCTACTGGATGGAGATTGGGGAGCGAGCGGCCGTAGGGCCGGAGTTGATGGATATCACCCAGGAACCAGTCCGTGTTATCAAGGAGAGGTTGAGGGCGGCACAGGATCGCCAAAAGAGTTATGCTGATAGACGAATCCGAGATTTGGAATTCGAGGTTGGAGATTTTGTCTTCCTGAGGTTGTCCCCGTGGAAAGGGATTATTCGCTTTGGCCGACGGGGAAAACTGAGTCCACGTTTCATTGGACCTTATGAGATTGTGGAGAGGATTGGTCGGGTGGCATATAGATTGGCTTTACCCCCGGAACTTTCTAAGGTTCACGACGTCTTCCACGTGTCCATGTTGCGGAAGTACGTACGTGACGCCTCTCATGTATTGGAGGAGCAACCTATCGAGCTTCGAGAGGATTTAAGCTTTGAAGAACAACCAGTACAGATTTTGGACAGGAAGGACAAGGTACTACGGCAGAAGACGATTCCTCTCGTGAAAGTCCTTTGGAGGAATCAGAACGTGGAAGAAGCCACATGGGAGCCCGAGGCTCAGATGCGGGAACAGTTTCCTTATTTGTTTCCTTAAATTTCGGGATGAAATTCCTTATGGGGGGAAGGTTGTAACACCCCGGAAATTTGTAGATTGTAATATTGTAATTTAATGTATGAATTGACGTTTTTACCCCTGTGGATTATGGCCAATTGTTGACTTTTTGGTTTATGGGTCAAATGGACTTTGACCAGTGACCGTGACGTAGTTTGGGACGTCACGAGTTCACAGACAGGTGGCACGTCCAATTCGGACGATCAGGGAAAAAGTTATGACTATCGGAAGTTCAGGGGCATTACCGTAATTTAGACGAGTTAGGGGAAAAGTTGACTTTTTGATGTACCGGGAATTTTCACACGACCCGAAGACCGTTAGATTCGTCTCGATGCCCTGAGTACAACGACAGGCGGCACGCGTGAAACGGACATCGGATGACCAAGTTGTGGGTCACGGAAGTTGGAGGGCATTTTGGTAATTTCTGCCCTGAGGGCATTTTGGTCTTTTGCACGGTTACTGTAGCAGCAACCGTGAAAAACAGGGCACACGGCCACGCCGTGGGGTGTGTGGGCGTGCAATTGTTTAAGGCACTAGTGGACTGGATTGTGAGTATTGTTTATGTAGTTTAAGATAGTGGGAGTGTAGTTTAAGGCTGTTCCAGACCACGGGTAGGATTGGAAATGCGGTTATGGACTCTGTGTGCGGGCTACAGGGTTCTGTGCGATCTGAGGATGTCTCCCACGGGTGTTGGACTCTTTGATCGATTAACCGCGCAAGGGGAGTGAGTGACGGGTTCATTTGGAGTCTGTTTGAGGCTGAGGGACTGGGAGAGACAGAAGGAAAACCGTGAAAAACAGTTTCGGGTCTTTGGGGGGAAATTTCCGAATTCAATTCCTACGGGTTTTGGGACCAATCTAGGCACCGTGGAAGCCTTCTGGGAGTGACAGAAACTTGTGCGAGCAGTCTTTGAAGCGGGTTGATCGTGGTGTGCCCAGGAACCCAAGTTCCAGTTCTGAGAAAAACCGGTTTGGAGGGAAAATCCAAGTTCAATTTCCACGGCCTTTTGGACTAAACCAATCACTGAGTGAGCTTTTTGGGAACATTTGGAACCTGTCCATATCGAAATCGACGACAACCAGCCACGGAGGAGCTGGGACGGTGACCGCCGTATGCAGAGGAAATCGCAGCGTTTGGACGGCTACTTTCAGGTGATGTTTCGTTCAATTGATGGTTCTATTTTGTTAGTCTAGGTCCTAGTATGCTTCTGTATAAATTAATTGGACAATGGTGATAGTTTGGAGGTGTTCTGTGGTTTGACCCGTGTAGCTATTCGGGTTTGGATAGGACGATTGTTGACCTGTCGAGATGATTAGAGGACTAAGAACTATAATTAAATGACTTTAGAACACGTTAGAATCAAGAATGAATGAAATTAAGTAGAAATGGACGGTCAATTAATCGGGTCACCCCGCGGGTCGCAGACCCAAATTACAGTAAATCGGGCAAGGACGGTGACACTGTAGCAGTGACACTGTAGCAGCGCGTGACTTTCACGCGCGGCCACTTTGGGCGGCGCGTGAGGGCGCGTTGAGCACTATCTCGGATCACGGTCAACATGACTTTTAATCCTTTCATCATTTTGGACATTTTCTGTGAAATAACCATGTTGATCTGAGATAGTGAGGAAGGTCAGTTTAGGGCTGGATGTCTCGGGAAGCGTGTTGGCCGGCTTTCCCGAACCGGTTCCTGTTTTGGACTTTTTGAGTGTATTTTAAGGACCTATAATGACACTTGTGTGTGGTTGGAAATGACAGGAAACTTACGTTAATTCCGGAGACAAGTTCGTACGCGCGTTATTCGCAGCGGGAGCGTACTGTGAGTGGGCCCGTTTTTATTAACTCTTGCATGCATAACCGTTTTCATTTCCGTATATCTAAATGTGTGCGTGAATCATTAATGGATTTTGATTATCTCGATTTACGGCTGTGACACGTTTCACGGTGTTGGGCTGAGGCCCGTTTTACGGAAAATGAATACTGTTTTATATTGTATATATCTAGTTACATATACTTGTGGATACGATGACTATCTTGGGTACTGCACTGTATAATCCACCGTATGATACTGTCTCCTCCGGACGTGGTACCCCGGAGCGGTCACGGTGCATTGCCTGCGAGGGGTCATGCTACGGAGGTGCCGGACCGTAGGATGACTCAGGAGCAGGATTGCTATTATTGGACGTCTGGGACGTCGAGCGTCTGGGACGCTAGGCATCTGGGATGCCATAACCGAACTGGGTTCGGAGATTGGACTCGGGATTTGAGACCCCGGGTGGCACGCGTAGCCTTGGGACTGTGACCATTATTGGATGTCAGGGACGTCGGACATCTGGGATGTCAATATCGGATGTGTATGGTGCAGTAGCTGGGTTTATATTACATTTCTGGCTTAATATGATGATGTGATATATTACACGTATTTATGGTTTTTAAATACTGATGCATGCATGTTTTGGAAAATGGAGGGGTAAAGTATGTATTTTTCTTATTATACTGTTTTTACAAACCAGAGTTTCGGCCCACTCACCCTTCATGTTTTGGTAACCCCTCCAGGTCATGTTGCTGAGGTTGGTGAGGACCCCGAGGCTGAGGCATAGATTTTGTACTGCGCACCAGATCCCCTGTCGGGTCGGATCACCCGCAGGATTTTCCTTTCTAGTGTCGTGTTCGGATTTGTATTTTAAATTGTATCCCTTGTCTGACATCTGTTAAATTTGGACTATGTATGACTTTTTAATTCGGACATTTATGCATTTAAGTTTTTAAGGCTAAAATCGTGATTTTCGGTTCGGGTGTCAGACGGGAGCAGGGCACGTCCCCTTGTGGTCCCCGGGGGATCGGGGCGGGTCCCTGTCAAGGGAGATTAAACAAATACATCCGACTGGACGCCAAGTCCACAGTTTCACAGAGCATAATATTACGAAACAGGTTAAAGAACAAATCCTACTCTGTGAACTAACTACTCCGCAACGGAAAACTTTATGCCTCCGCCTCTGCCTCGGCGCTTGCCCCCACGCTTGTACCACGACCTGGAGGGAATTTAAAACAATAAAGTGTGAGTGGACCGAAACATAAGTTTTACAGAAAACAGTTTTTCCGAAATCGGGTTCGCCCTCCAGTTTTGTAACACGCATGCATAACCTAATATTCAGAAATCACGTATTTAAACCTTTGAAAAACTCTTTTTCCGGAAACACATGAAAAACGTTACAGAAAATCGTCATAACTCATGTAAAACCATTTAATATTACCAAATTCCAGAAACTGTCATTTTGAAACATCAATTGCACAAATCAAGTGAAAAGTGAATCAATAATCACAATTATGCCGTTGGATCCATCCGAGTCTTTAAACTCAATATTAGGCCTTCTCGGGATATCAACGAGTCTTTAAACTCAAAACATGATTAGTAGGCCTCGGGGGTATCACAATCATCGAGTCTTTAAACTCACGAGTCTTTAAACTCAATTTGGGTCCTTAAACCCAATTTTCAGGCCCGCCCCCGTCATCAACAAACCGGGTCTTTAAACCCAAAACCAGATCCAACAATCAACCGGGTCTTTAAACCCAAAACCGTTTTTAAAACACAATATACCATGATTCATCACAAACCGTTTACCAACATGATTCCGAAATCATATCACATCATAGTAGGACTTATGTCCGAATTCACATGCAAATTCCAACACATGCAATTTCCGAAAATCACTTCACAATTATGATCAAAACATCATAAATCCGTAACATGCATTATCATATCCAGATACTTCATCAAAATCAACACGCATGCATAACCGAAAACCGTAACCTCGAAATGCGTGAAATACGATAAATATCTCGAAAAGCGTGAAAACACGTAAAACCGATATATCATATCACCATCGTAAAATCATATGCAAAACCATAAGATAAACAAGAAAATTAGTCATGCATGCCCAATTTAGAAATCAAAAAGTCCACTCACAGTCTTAGGACGCGTCAATCGCGTCCCGCGCGCTCCTCCGTAGCTTCGGAAGTGTCCGGGCCTGTAAAAATGTACAAGAAGGGTTACAAACATCCTCAAATAGCTCGTATGATTTTTCCCTAATTTTCCCGGATTTTTCGGCGAAATAAACCTTAAGGACCTAAACTCCCGAGCTCCCGAAATTATCCCGAATGACTCCCGAACAACTCGAACTCTAAAGATAAAATGCTAATCAAACTGAAAGGATCAATTTCCATGTTGACCGTGATTGGAGATGACATCGCACGCGCCGTCACGCGCCGTCCAAAGTGGCTGCGCGTGAAGGCCACGCGCCAAGCTACAGTGTCATCGTTCCTACCCGGATAGACTGATAAACGGGTCTATTACCCGCGACTCAACTCGACCAGTTCAAGCCTAATTCTCAATCAATTCCTCCCGTTTTTCAATCCTATTATCTTCTCTAACCCATTAATTTCAGGTCTGTACTGATGATTAACGTCGACTGTCCCTAAATCGTTTCAACCCAGACTTGAACAGACGAACGGGTCGTCACTCAGAACTCACCCAAACTAACTCCATTCTCAAATTAATTTTACCAGTAGATTAAGGGAACTTAGATGAACACAATGGTACAATCAATTGAACTTGCCGTTACCTGGAAGTCGTCGTCCTCAAGCTCGAAAATTCTCAGAACCAGGGAGCTCAGTTCTTGGCCAATTTGTGAGTGTCGTCCCTCGAGATCGACGTGGTTGGTTTCCTTTTGCTCCCAGAAGACTAGAATGGCCCTTGGTTTCAATCAACAAGCCTCAGAAATTGAATTCAATTTTTCCCTCCAACTGGTTCATCTCTGAACCGCAACTCAGGTTCCTTGGCGAAACGGGCTCCAATCCCTTCAGTTCTTGCACCGTCGTGATTATTTCACTCCCAGGAGTCTCACAGTGTGTTTAGATTGATCCCTCGACCCTTAGAAATTGAACTCTGCGATTTCCCCCCAAAAACCCGAAAATGTTTCCTCACGGTTCCTCTCACAGTTCCTCACAAACTCAGCTCCCAAACTGAACCAAAATGACCTCCCCACATCCTCTAACTCAGTTAATCGATCGAAGTGAGATGACAACTCGTGAGAATCCCTCAGCTGGTCACTGCGCAGTTGTTTCCCGCAAACAGACCCCAAGAACAAATTTAAAACCTCACCCGTGCACTCAGTCTCTGCCCAGACACGCATGGATGCTTCCCACAACCTCAAAATCCATAAACTAAACCCACTCACCAGTCCACTTAGCCATAAACAATTGCACGCACAAAACTCCACGGCCGTACTCTGTTTTTCACGGTGGTGCTACAGTAACCGCCGCGAAATGACCAAAATGCCCCTCTGTGCAATAATTACCAAATTTCCCTCCAACTTCAGTGACCCGTAACTCGGTCATCCGACGTCCGTTTCACGCGTGCCGCCTGTCGTTGTACTCAGGGCGTCGAGACGAACATAACGGTCTTTGAGTCAAATGAATATCAATTGTCAAACAAAAAGTCAACTTTTTCCCTTTATAACGTCCAATTTACAATAATGCCCCTGAACTTCCGAACCTCATAACTTCCACCCTGTTCGTCCGAATCGAACGTGCCACCTGTCTATGAACTCGTGACGTCCCGAACTACGTCACGGTCGTCACTCAACGTCCGTTCGACCCTCCAATCAAAAAGTAAAAAATTTGACCATACGAATCACAACGGTAAAAACGTCATTTTATTCAATATTTTATAATATTACATTTTCGGAACGTCCGGGGCGTTACACTATCTGCCTGGTAGGATTGGAGGTCGGCGCGGAGGCTAGAGAGGCCCTACAATTGTCGATTTCACTCATCTTGCATCAAGAAATGGTTGCGAAGGCGAGACACTAACCCAATTTGTCGATTCTCTATGCCCCGGGAAAAACGACTGCGTATTGAGTTTTGTTCTCATCAAATCTCACACCACAACGGTTGTCGACGGTGGAAACTTATTGGTTTTGACTTGTCTTTCCTCATGCTAAAAGTGGTGTTCATGGTGATGGTAGTTCCACTGGATTTCGAAGATGGAGGTGATGGTGGGTTTCGGTGTCGTTGTTTGAGTCCGAGATGGAGGAGAAAGCGAGATGGAGAAAGAGTGACACAAAGATAAAGAAGAAGTGAGGAAGTGGTCATGTCACTGCATTAAAGGTAATGGAGATAGTGGTGCTTGGTTGTGGTGGTGCTGGGTGTCTTTAGTCTCTGAGAGAGTGAGAATTCTGAAGAGAATTCTGGAATTTCATAGGGAAATTTAAGGGAAGGGTAAGAGAGAGAGAGAGTGAGTTTGGGGTAAAAAAAAGATTAGGCTAGTTTACTTTGGGCTTAAAAAGGTTGAGCTTCAAACTTTGTTGTTAAACGAGTTTGGGCTTAATTGTTTTTTAACTTTATTGAATTTGAAATGAATGGGAAAATTTGGTTATTAAACGGGTTTGGGTAATCAGTTTGCAGATTTGGGTTGCCGACCTGTCTGGATTATATGTGGATCTTGTCTGGGATGTCCAGGGGTAGGGGGTGGGTGGATTGTAAGACCCGTGTCGTGGAGGGAACGGTGAACAATCCCACATTCATGCGAGGAGGAATGGTCTGGGAAAGGATGGTGGTGTGCCTTAAAGGTGTAGGCACACACCTATCTAGCACTAGGCCTTCTGGGAGCTCACTGGCTTTGGATTTTGGGGGAACTCCAAAGTTAAGCTAGTGGAGGCTGGTGCAATCCCATGATGGGTGACCCACTGGGAAGTTACACCGTGAGCTCCCAGGAACAAAACCTTGCAGGCGCAGGTGTGCCCAAAGAGGACAATATGGTGCTAGATGAGTCGGGTCCTGACCGAGAAGGGTCGGGTCTTGACAATTTTGTATCAGAGCCAGACCCCGACAGGGAAGTGTGCCAGCGAGGACGCTGGGCCCTAAGGGGGGTGGATTGTAAGACCCGTGTCCTGGAAGGAACGGTGAACAATCTCACATTCCAGCGAGGGGGAATGGTCTGGGAGAGGATGGTGGTGTGCCTTAAAGGTGTAGGCACACACCTATCTAGCACTAGGCCTTTTGGGAGCTCAAGTGTCTTTGGGGGGGATTGGAACCCCAAAGTTAAGCGAGTTGAGGCTGGTGCAATTCCATGATGGGTGACCCCCTGGAAGTTACACCATGAGCTCCCGATGATGGGTGACCCCCTGGTACAAAACCGTGAGGGCGAGGCCCAAAGCGGACAATATGGTGCTAGATGAATCGGGTCCTGACCGAGAAGGGTCGGGTCTTGACATATATGTCATAAATCTTACTCAATTTCTCAAAATTCATCCTGGAAAATCCTAAATTCCAAAAAACACAATCCGAGTAATTAACAGATAATTGGGTTGGGTTGGAAGATATGAAAATTCTGAGTAATTGACAGAGATCCCGACAAATCCGTAATCTTTCTTATTGTACCAACCCACAAATTTGGGTTGGGCTCTGTGCTGGTGCTCCTAATTCTGTTCAAGAGAGACATGGGAGTCTGAGAGAGGGAGAAAGGGAGGCCGTGAGAGAGAGATAGAGGCCATATAGAATAGAGGGTGGAAGTGGTGGAGTCTAAGTCGCCGGTTTCATGGGTGGTGGAGGCCAGCTTAGTAGCGTTGCTTTGTTTTTTTCGATCTTTTTCGAGAAATAGTTGTGAGGAAGAGATCCGGGAAGAGAGATATCAAGGAGAGTAAGATAAGTGGGTTTGGGCTTGGGCTAAAAAAATTATTTTGGGCTTTCAAATGAGCTTGGTAATAATAATTTAAGCTAAAGATAAAATTATAAACTTAACTTCAGCAGTCCATATTAACACATTCAAAGAACTTCCAAGTCCAGAGGTGTCTTTAGGGGCATTTTGATCAAAATAATGTCCAATTTTTTAGTTTTGGGAGAGAATGTAACATAACAAGTTCGTAGAAATTTTTGAAATATTTTTGGATATTATTTCATTTTTTATAATTTTTTAAAGGATAATCATGAAATATAGCAAACAAATAAATAAAAAATAGCATATGCTAGCATTTGAGAGGCTCTTCCGCGGGGCATACCTTTCTGGTGGTGCCATCATCATTCTTTTTATATTTTATTTTTTTATAATTCATGAAACATTTTAGAGAGACGTGCAAGGTATAGTCACGTAAAATCATACGACTTTAACTACAAAAAATCTAGAGAGACATGCAAGTGATAGCCACGTACAATCAAAAAGTAACGATTTTATGATGATTACCAAGATGAGTTTCCGATTTTAAAATTAATCTATCGATCTAATCGTCCACATTTATTGGACATACTCATAAATCACTCTTGCCAAAAATTAGCCAATTTCAACTTACTAGGACTAAGTAATGGTCGACACGTTTCAATAGATTGAAATATACTTAGAAGTATTTAAAAGGCTTGACGAATAAGTTGTTTTTACGATTTTAGATAATTTTCAAAATAAATCGACCGATTTAATCGCTCACATTTATTATACGTACTCATAGATTGCTTACACCAAAAAGTTAGTTAATTTCAAAATCCTGAGACTAAGTACCAGAGCAACACAATTTAATGGTTAAAAATAATTATGATGATCAGACGACTTTAACTCCTCAAAATTTAGAGAATTTGGACGGGTACGATCTAGGAACATAACACCATAAAGTGAACTATCCAATATTAAAAATTATATCATTTCAATATGGTAGAATCAAAACTTCGAAAAACGTATAGAAATATACTTAAAATGTTTGAAGGGAGTTGATTAATAAGATGATTTTACTATTTTAAATAATTTTCAAAATGAATCAACCTATCTAACCATTCAAAATTATTCTAAATACTCATAGATCGCTTACGCCAAAAATTAGTTAAATTCAAAATCCTGAAACTAAGTAACAGAGTGACACAATTCAATGGTTACAAAAAGTTATTTGATGATCGGACAACTTTAACTCCTCAAAATATGGAGATTTCGGACGGGTACAATCAAGGAACATAAAATCAGAAAGTGAACGGTCTGATCTTAAAAATTCTATCATTTGAATATGGTAGAATCAAAACTTCAAAAAAAGTATAGAAATATGCTTAAAATGTTTGACGAGAGTTGATTAATAAGATGATTTTACTATTTTAAATAATTTTCAAAATTAATCAACCGATTTATTCTACATACTCATAAATCGCTTACGCCAAAAATTAGTTAATTTTAAAATCCAGAGACCAAGTAACATAACGACACAATTCAATGGTTACAAAAAGTTTTATGATGATAAAACAACTTTAACTCCTCAAAATTTGGAGATTTTGGATGAGTACGATCTAGGAACATAAAACCATAAAATGAACGGTCCAATCTAAAAAATTATATCATTTGAATATGGTAGAATCAAAACTTCAAAAAACGTATAGAAATATGCTTAAAATGTTTGAAGGAAGTTGATTAATAAGATAATTTTACGATTTTAAATAATTTTCAAAATCAACCGTTCACATTTATTGTGCGTACTCATAGATCGCTTACGCCAAAAATTAGTTTAATTTCAAAATTTCGAGACTAAGTAACGGTGCGACATAATTTAACGGTTACAATAAGTTTTATGATGATCGGACGACTTTAACTCCCTAAAATCTGGAGATTTTGGACAAGTACGATCTAGGAACATAAAACTATAAAGTGAACAGCCCGATCTTAAAAATTCTATCATTTGAATATAGGTAGAATCAAAACTTCGAAAAACGTATACAAATATCCTTAAAGTGTTTGAAGTGTGTTGATTAATAAGATAATTTTAAGATTTTAAATAATTTTCAAATTCAATTAACCGATCTAACCATTCACATTTATTGTACGTACTCATAGATCGCTTACGCCAAAAATTAGTTTAATTTCAAAATTCCGAGACTAAGTAACGGTGCGACATCATTCAACGGTTACAAAAAGTTTTATGATGATCAAAGGACTTTAACTCCATAAAATCTGGAGATTTTGGACAAGTAAGATCTAGGAACATAAAATTATAAAGTGAACGGCCTGATCTTAAAAATACTATCATTTGAATATAGGTAGAATCAAAACTTCAAAAAATATATACAAATATGCTTAAAGTGTTTGAAGTGTGTTGATTAATAAGATGATTTTACGATTTTAAATAATGTATTGAAATCAATCGACATATCTAACTATCCACATTTATTGTATGTACTCCTAGATTGTTGTCTCCAAAAAATAGCCAATTTCAAATTTCCGATACTAAGTAACTATACGACATGAATTAATGGATACAAAACGTTTTGACGATCAGATGACTTTAATTCCTCAAAATCTAGAGATTTTTGACGAGTAAGGTTTAAGCACATTAAACCAGACAGTGAATGATCCTGATCTTAAAAAATTTGAATCCTTTGAGTATCGACTAAACTAAAACTCAGAAAAACGTACTAAAATATATTTAGGCCAAAATGGGTTTGAGGATGCTTTCTGAATTTTTTATGAATGAAAATGCTAATTTCAATATATATGAACGAGGGGAACATCTCGAGAAATATGTTGAAATTTATGGTATAATAAGTTTGGGATTCAAAATTTCAAGTTAAAATGGGATTGGGCTTAAGCTCTATTAGGCTGTAAAAGTTTGGGTTTAAGTAGTATGTTCCTTTATTGTAGTTCATGTTTTTTTTCTTTCTAAAATTATTAATAACTAGATAATAAAACATCAAAAAATTAAATCGTAAGAAAACTTTAAATATAAACAAAATTTGATCAAAGATTAAATTGTACGAAAAAATTAAATAAAAACCAAACTTGAAAGTTTAGGATTGAAGGAAATGATATAACGAGGTTGGAGAAAATTTTAAATTAATTATGGAATATTCTTTTAATTTATTATGATTTTTTATAATAAAAAAGTTGGTTAATCGTTTCACACTGTTACTTAGTTCCAAAATTGTAATATTGGATAATTTGTTGCACAAGTGATTTGATAGACTTCAAAAAATAAATTTGGATGATTAGATTTGATTGATTTTGAAAATTATTGAAACTCATAAAATCATCTTACCCATTGAAAATATCAGGATTTTGACGTCTGATCATCAAGAAAGTTTTTGTATATGTTGAATCATGTCACACTTTTACTTATCCTGGCACACCGTTACTTAGTCCGGGAAATTTTAAATTGGCTAATTTTTGGAGAAGACAATCTATGAGTGTGCAATAATGTCTAATTACGTTACTAATGATTGGGTTAACCAGATCCTTGTCATAACAAAATTTATCTTACCATTACAATACTCAATAGTAAGGAAGATTGAAAGTGTCACTACAATACTTAGCAATATTAGATTACAAATGAGTTTATAATCTAATTTTCTATTCTATAAGATCAGACCGTTCACTTTATCGTTTTTTGTTCCTAGATCTTATCAATCCAAAATCTCCAGATTTTAGGGAGTTAAAGTCGTGTGATCATTATAAATTTTTTTTTTGTAACAACTAAATTATGTTGCACCGTTACTTAGTCTCCGGATTAAGTAACAGAGCGATACGATTCGTTTCAGGACCCGACCCTCCTCGGTCAGGACCCGACTCATCTAGCACCATATTCTCCGCTTTGGGCCTCGTCCTCATGGTTTTGTTTTCGAGAGCACATGGTGTAACTTCCCAAAGGGTCACCCATCATGGAATTGCACCAGCCTCAACTCGCTTAACTTTGGGGTTCCAATCCACCCCAAAGCCACTTGAGCTCCCAAAAGGCCTAGTACTAGATAGGTGTGTGCCTACACCTTTAAGGCACAACACCATCCTCTCCCAGACCATTCCCCCTCGCAGAAATGTGGGATTGTTCACCGTTCCCTCCTGGACACGGGTCTTACAATCCACCCCCCTTAGGGCCCAGCGTCCTCGTTGGCACACTTCCCGATCGGGGTCTGGCTCTGATACCAAATTTTCAGGACCCGACCCTCCTCGGTCAGGACCCTACTCATCTAGCACCATATTGTCCGCTTTGGACCTCGTCCTCACGGTTTTGTTTTCGATAGCTCATGGTGTAACTTCCCGGGGGGTCACCCATCATGGAACTACACCAGCCTCAACTCGCTTAACTTTGGGGTTCCAATCCCCCGCAAAGCCACTTGAGCTCCCAAAAGGCCTAGTGCTAGATAGGTGTGTGCCTACACCTTTAAGGCACAACACCATCCTCTCCCAGACTATTCCCCATCGCAGGAATGTGGGATTGTTCACCGTTCCCTCCTGGACACAGGTCTTACAATTTTGTGACTACCCGTCCCGAATTAACGAGATTAATTAAGGATTATGACGGATTAGCCTCGCTAATCGAAGACTAATCGGAGATTAGACGAAGATTAGCGGACGTTCGGGCGAAATGACGATTTTGCCCCTGGAATGGGCAAATCGTTGACTTTTCGTTCTGGCTGTCAAATGGACTTTGACCGATGACTGTGACGTCACGAGTTCATAGATAGGTGGCACGCTCGATTCCGACGTTCGTGGAAAAAGTTATGACGATCGGAAGTCCAAGGGCATTTTGGTAATTTGGGCCAAAAGTTGACTTTTGACCCAGTAGGTCCGATGGCTGAGGGCTGAAGACCGTTAAGTAGATCAGGACGATATGAATCCATAGACAAGAGGCACGTCGAATTCGAACGTTCGACGGAGAAGTTACGATTCACGGAAGTTCCGTGGTACTATTGCACAAATTACGAGACAGATTACTTTTGGACTTAAGTGGGCCCAGATATTTTGGGGCAGGCCCAATGGATGAATGACACTTGTCATCCATCCATTGCCCACCCAAATTGATTCATGCATCCCCCATTTCTTTGTTCGTGCAAACCAAACCCGATCAAACCAGCACCCCCAAATCCAACCCTTCAACCCTATGATCATGACTGAGACCAGAGAGTGAGAGAGAGGCTGAGGAGGTAGAGGACGGTGGCTGGGTGCTAGCTGGGCCGCTGTACACGGCGGTGATGGCCATGAAGAACCCGATGGCACGGTTAGGCCCATTTATTCATATATTTCGATTTGACCATTATGGTTAGTTTTGGATGATTGGGGGATGATTATTAGGTCCCTAGGATGTTTCTAAGATGTTTTGGAAGGGGGTTCGCGGCTGAGAAAACCCTGGGAAAAACTTGGGACCATTGAACCGTGTGGTTCAAAATCAAGCCATGGGTTTTAGGTGTTTTTGGATGAGTTTAGGGATTGGGAATGATAGAAAACATCAAAATAGGAAGAAAGTAATAAAAAAAGGAGTGTATTGCACGAAAAATGAGGAAGGAGGATGGCCGGACCGGTCACGCCGGTCCAGCTAGACCAGACTGCACAGAAAATCGGTTCAGACCGGTCGATCGCGTGGAGAAGACAATGAACAGTCCTAGCGCGTGAGGCCCACGCGTAGGACCGTTCTTGGGCGTGTGAGGGCGCGTGTTCACTCTTTTGGGGCTGTGTTCAACACACGAAATCATCTATTCGATGTAACGATCATTTTGGGACTGGTTTCGTATCAATCGGACATCGTTTCGATATAGTTCGGGCTGTCCGAAGGTTTAAGTTCGGTTTTAAAAATAGTTAGAAAATTGGGAAAATTA
The DNA here is from genome assembly GCA_032719365.1 of Prinsepia uniflora. Lineage (NCBI taxonomy): Eukaryota > Viridiplantae > Streptophyta > Magnoliopsida > Rosales > Rosaceae > Prinsepia > Prinsepia uniflora. The sequence continues at coordinate 53,594,854 of CM064861.1, read as the reverse complement.
CGGGGCTTCAATGGGAGGTTAATTAAGTAGTTAGTAACCTTCTATTACGATTTGGACAGGTTTGGGAATCCCATTGGCGACGATTGACCTAGGAGACGATTATTGCACGCATATCGAGGCGTGGCTTCAGACGGTCTGTGAGTGGACCTTTTTTGTAACGACCCGAACTTTCGTAATTATTATTTTATTGTAAAATGACCGTTTTGCCCCTGAGGGGGGGGGAAAAGTTGACTTTTACCTCGGGAAGTATTTAGGACTTTGACACGTGACCGTGACGTAGTTTAGGACGTCACGAGTTCATAGGCAGGTGGCACGTTCGATTCCGACGTTCGAGGAAGAAGTTGTGACGTTCGGAAGTAGAGGGGCATTTTGGTAATTTGGCCATTTGGGGGCCAAATGTTTACTTTTGACGCGGGAAGTCCAACGGACGAAGGCCAATGACCGTTACGTAGGTCTCGTCGATACGAATCCGTAGACAGGCGGCACGCTGAAATCGAACTTACGACGAAAAAGTTATGGTCAAGAACGTAACCGAACTAACCGAGACTCGGAACTTTAAATAATAATAAAATATTATAATCTGATTTACTTTAACCCAATCAATCTGGACCCTTGATGAGTGACACATGTCACTCATCTACCCCATCCACATCATCCCCAACAATCTGGATCTTGGTCTGCCATGGGATTAATTAATTAGTTTAATTTCCTTAAATCCTCACCCTTCACTCTTAATTCAGATTCAATCTCAGCCCTCCATTCCATTTGATCACTCTGTTTTAAAAACCATGAGAGAATTCATTCTCTCATTTCCATTCCATCAAACCGTGCAACCTCCCATTCTCTGCACAAACACATCAGCGATCACACCAGCCTACCCCTCAGCCACCTCCAGACGGCCATCACCACCACCACGGACGGCGGAGCAACCCGGAAAACCCACAAACCCGTGAGGAACCCGTGCAGCCCAAAACCATCCAACCATCCAAACCACGACTTCTGGGCTCGAACCAACCTAGGGCTAGGACCGTTGTGACCTCTGGACGGCGTAGGACTGGACTGGGCAGCCCACGGCGGCGACACGGCGGCGGTAAGCCTGCAAACCCGTGAAGGCCGATTTTCCTTCCCTGCCTCGAACTGTCCGTTTTTAACGTTAAACTTGTTGGGTTGTTTTTGAGACTTAACCTAGGGGACTAGACGAGCGTTTTGGACCTGAGTTGTGGCTGGAAGCGTGACGGCTCGCCGGAGAAGACGAACCAGAACCGGCAGCCAGTTCCCCGTCGTTTTTCAGGTAATTTCTCGATCTTAAAATCCAGTTTTGATTACACAGAGCCATAGAACATGTTCAGACGAGTCCATAGGAACAAACCCCGTCGATTTTGGTGGTCGGAATCACGATCTGTGATCGGGTCGAACCGTGGGTCTGCGGTGACCCGATTCGCAGACCCGGTTACTGTAGCTGATGACGTCATCATGCTGACGTCAGCAGTGACGTCATGATGACGTCATCATGTCAGAATATTGTCAGACCAGGGACCAATGGGTTGTTGACACGTGTCCTCTGACACTGTCAGTGATGACGTCATGCTGACGTCAGCAGTGACGTCATGCTGACGTCAGCATCACTGTAGCACTATTGACCAGAGGGTTGACCGGCGCGTGGGGGGCGCGTGTGAACAGTATTTTGTGTGGGACCAGTGCCATTTTCAAGGTTTCGACGATACGGATCCAATGGCGGTGGTTTCGTGTCGATCGGAGATCGTTAAGTTGGTCAAATTAAGGTTTTACGCCTTGGAAAGCGTGTTCGGACGGCTTTCCCGGGCCAGTTTCAGTCTAGGGTTTCTTAGTTGTTTAGTAGGGACTTAAAGTGACCTTTACGTATGTTTTGGGCATGACAGGAATTGTACTTTAACCCTTGGACGGGGCTTTACACTCGGGATTGCAGCGGGATTGTACTGTGAGTGGGCCTTTGATTTCACTAAACTTCGGCATGCATAACTGTTTTACTTTCTACTATATCTATATGTGATTTGAGTAAAAGTATCTGTTTACCTTGAGTATGATTTATGGCATGTATTACGATGTTTGGGCATGAGACCCGTCTGGTTGTTTATGAATGGTTTGGAGTCATATATATGTATAATGGATCTCGATATTATCTGTGGTACTGCACTGTATGGATCTACCCTAGGATTCTATCTCCTCCGGATGTAGGTACACCGGAGTGGTCACGGCGCATTGCCTGTGAGGAGTCATTCTACGGAGGGACCGGACCGTAGAGTGACTCAGGAGCAGGATTGCTACTATTGGACATCTGGGACGTCAGGCATCTAGAATGCCATGCTCGGACTAGGTTCGGGATTTGGACTCGGGATTGAGACCCCGGGTGGCACGCGTAGCCTTGAGACTGTGACCTTATTGGGCGTCTGGGACGTCAGGCATCTGGGATGTCAGGGTTGGGATGTATAGTGCAGTGACTAATATTATATTATGTTGATATTATTCTGCTTCTGACTATATGGTTTTGTGGTTTTGATACTATGCATGTCTTTTCGGAAAACGGAGGGGAAAAGCTATATGTTTTCGAAATGGTAAACTACTTTGTAAACCTTGAGTTTCGGCCCACTCACCTTTGTTGTTTTACTACCCCTCCAGGTAGTGCTATCGAGGAGGAGGATCCCGAGGAGGAAGAGGCATAGGTTTACGTTGCGTACCTGAACCCTACTGCTGGGTAGGTTGGCACGTAGTGTGTCTAGAGTCGTGCTCAATAAACTGTATTCGGGAACCATCCCTTGTCTGACACTATTTGTATTTGAGTATTTGTGTGGTGTGCTATGTATGACTTAACTATGGTTTTTCTTTATGCATTTTATCTTCAATAAGGGTATTTTTGGTAACTTAATAACGGGTGTCAGACGGGAGCAGGGCACGTCCCGGGTGGTCCCAGGGGGATCGGGGCGGGTCCTGTCATTTTTTCCGAACTTGATGCATGTATAAATGTTTTATAAGTGTTTTAATGTATGTTTTGTGATTCCATGAGTGCATTTGATTGTGGTAGCTTAGGATCGACATATTTGCACGTTTTTCGAGGTTTTCGGCTTTATGTCGTACCTTTGCGTACTGGGTTTTCAATGAGGATTTAATAAATGGATTTCGGATTTAGAAATATGAAATCGGGCATGAGACCCATTTGATTTATGAACTCTCGGAATTGGATTCCATTTGATTTGACGAGGAATCAGAGCTAGGGTCTATTTGAGCCATACGATCGGACCGAGGGTCCAGTTGGTTTACGATTCAGGTTTAAGGCCCAGTTAGTGGTACTATCGGGCTTGATGCCCCATTGATTTATGATATCGGGCCTGAGACCCATTTAGTTGAAATATCGGGCTTAAGGCCCCGTTGGAAATGTGAAATCGGACGTGAGGTCCTGTTGAGTCATGGTTTTGGGGTTAGGGCCCAATTGAATGTAACATCGGGCTTGAGTCCCAGTTCAGTTTATGAAATAAGTATGCGGGCATGAGACCCTATTGAACTGAGGAATTAGGCCGAGGCCTATGAAAGTTATTTGAATCGGATTCGAGGAATCCTATTGAGATGAATCGGGTATGAGACCCAATTGAGAAATGTATTTGAGAAAGAAAGAAAGTATGTGAAAATGAAGAATAAACCCTCCATATGTTTATATGGTCTCCTCCAGCATCGACCTGGAGAGTCACGATCCACATACCAGAATGGGTATCCCCATAGGGATCCCGTTCCAGGAGTGGTGGTTACTAGACATGATGTGGTCCCGGACCAGATTCCGGAGAGATGTGTGGACTAGATCCAGAGATAGCTCGGATTAGATCCAGTGATTGAACCTCCCAGATGGAGATTCCTAGGAGAAGACTCGGAGTGAGACCCCGAGTAGTGTGCACACTAGATAGATTGATGATATCGTGACATATATCAGGGATGTGTTCCCTAGGGGCTGTGTGCCCTGAGTTGGCATCTTCTCGGAAGTGCTGCGGATGGGTTATACGTATGTCGGTACGTATGAGGTTTTATGAAAGTGAATTGGGGGCGGAGACCCCGTGTTCCATATTTTATATTTTGGAAAGTGGTTTGGGGCAGAGACCCCGTGTGGTATGTTTTGGTATTTCACTGAGAAAGGTTTTGGGCTGAGACCTATGTGATGTGATTTGGGCTGAGTCCCTATTGATTTGACCTACGGATTTTGAATTGTGATTTCGGGTCAGGGACCCAAATGAATTGATGGGTCATGACGGTTTATAGGGCCGGGCATGAACCCTTGAAAGGTTTGGTAATTGTTTGACAAAGGTTTTTTTATGAACTTTTGCTAAATGGTATTTGAATGCATGCATATGCTTTTATTGAAGGGCATAAATGTATTTGTATGAAAATGTTTTTATTAAAATATTATTTTGTCCACTCACGACTTTTAATGTTTTAATGCCCTTCAGGTTGATAGCGGATGCGGGCTGTAGCAGAGACAAGACATCACTCCCCTCCTCCTACAATCCTGACGCACTCTGACAGCCCCGGCGAGGGCTAGAGATTAAATTCTCCCTGGTCTGACACTTCGTGTCAGACGGGTCAGGCGAGTCCCACGTTAATCCCGGGGGATTTGGGACCGGTCCTGACAATTCGAGAGTTACAAAGTGTTTTATGATTATTAGACGATTTTAACTCCTCAAAATTGGGTATTTTGGACATGCATGGTATAAGCATATAAAACCACAAAATGAATGGTTCTGTTCTTGAAAATTCAATCATCTGAATAACGGTTCAACCAAAACCTTGAAAATTGTATTGAAATATACTTAGAAGAGTTTCAAGTGTTTGACGAATAAAATAATTTTACGATTTTAGATATCTTTTAAAATCAATCGACTGATCTAACTGTCCACATTTATTATACGTACTTATAGATCTCCTATGCCACAAATGAGTCAATTTTGAAATTTTGGGACTAAAAAACAATGCGACATGATTAGACATTAACAAAACATTGTTGACAATCAGACGGCTCAAACTCCTCAAAATTTGGAGTTTTTCAAAAGGTAAAGTCATAAAATGAACAGTCCGATCTTGAAAATCCAATAGTTTGACTATCGCTTAAATTAAAACTTCAAAAAAAGTATTAAAATATACTTAATAGTGTTTAAAGTGTTTGATGAATAAACCAATTTTATATGTTGAATAATTTTTGAAATCAATCGACTCATCTAACTGTCCAAGTTTATTTTTTACAATTTTTTTTAATTTTAAAAGTTCCAAGAAGACCAAAGAATTTTACGGTTTATTTTTTTATTTTTTATTATTTAGTTATGATTGTTGGAAAAAAAATATAATAGACATAATTTAAAAACCATTTAAGCCCAAATTCAATAAAGTTCAAAACACAATTAAGCCCAAACCCGCTTAACAACAAAGTTTGAAGCTCAACTTTTTTAACCCCAAAGTAAACTAACCCAAGCTTTTTTTTACTCCACTCACTTTCTCTCTTACCTTCCCCTTAAACGTCCCTCTGAAATTCTAGAATTCTCAATCTCTCAGAGACTAAAGACACCCAACACCACCACAACCCACGACCACCATCCCCGCTACCTTTAATGCAGTGACATAACACTTCCTCACTTCTTCTTTATCTTTGTGTCACTATTTCTCCATCTCGCTTTCTCCTCCATCTCGGACTCAAACAACGACACCAAAACCCACCATCACCTCCACCTTCGAAATCCAGTGGAACTATCATCACCATGATCACCACTTTCAGTGTGGGGTGAGACAAGTCTAACCCAGTAAGTTTCCACCGTCGACAACCGCTGTGGCATGAGATTCAATGAGAACCAAACTCAATACGCAATCATTTTTCCCGGGGAATAGAGAATTAGAAAATTGGGTTGGTGTCTCGCCTCCGCAGCCACAGCTCGATGCAATATGAGTGAAATCGACAGTTGCAGGGCCTCTCTAGCCTCCGCGCCTACCTCCAATCCTTACAGATAGATAGAGCGCTCGACCCCTTACTCCACGACGGCCACTCTCGGCATCGCCTCTATGGCCGCCTCCAACCATCAGCCTCACTCTGTCTCACAAGCTATAACCCATGTCCACCTGCGAATTTGCAGTCAATAAAAGAAAATCAGCCACATGCATCACCCACCGTCACCGTCACCATGATCCGATCTATATGTTCTTTATTAATCTAAAATTCTTCCATTCTAATTTAAGAGCAGTGAGAGCTTGACTTCGATTTGGGAATACGAGGTAAAGATAAATTGAATGGGTGGTGACCCTTAATGATTTGGCTGTTTTCAGTTAAGTTCGAAGATTGAAATCTTAGAATTGCCTCGAAGATTTTAGTGTCACTAGAGCATTGATATTGTTCTATTCTTCTATTGTATTTTCTGGGTTTTTTTCCAATCAGTTTCGAAGAACACACGGAAAGAAGGATGATGGGTGATAACTTGAGGAAAAGAGAGGATCATTGGGTGATTGATGACCAATTGAACGAAAAAAAGGCCTCATTTAACTTGCTTCACCCAATCTTACCGTTTTACCAAATTTTCCACAATTTTTATTTTATTTTATACCTCTTATTTCACCAACCGTTGGATTTCAGAGAGTTGGATCTAATGGTGTTAAAGGACACCGTACTTAGTCTGGTATTGGGCTGTAGAATTTCCAGGAAGATTGATGCCCTTCAAATTCAAGTTTCAACACTGGGGAAATCCACTTCCAAACAAGTCCAAAACAAATTGGTAACCTGTTTTTGCTCTACTAAATTTTAATTTATCCACCACACATCCCTCATATTAATGGAAATAGAAAGATATTTGAATATATATATATATATATATATATATATCTCTACATTTAGATATATTTGAATGTTCCAAAATCTGCTTTACTAGTTTTACCATAATTTTCTTTGTAAATAGTAATATATTGTAACGACCCATCCCGGAATTCGGGATTAGATTAGTAACTAATCATGATTAGCGGGCTAATCGATGATTAGTTGGGCAGAATCGGACGAACGATGCAAAATGACCATTTTACCCTTGGTCGTGGGTAAAACATTGACCGATGACCGTGACGTAATTTGGGACGTCACGAGTCTATAGTCAGGTGGCACGTTCGTTTCGGACGCTTGAGGTGAAAGTTATGACGATCGGAAGTCAAAGGGCATATTCGTAATTTGGACGAAAAGGGGGAAATGTTGACTTTTTTATCGGGAGGTCCGATGGTCGAGGACCAAGGACCGTTAGGAAGGTCTCGATGCCGTGAGTCCATAGATAGGCGGCACACGTCAATCGGAGTTCGAATGAACAAGTTACGGGTCTAGGATGCGTGAGGGGCATTTTGGTAATTTGTCAAGTGAGGGCAAAACAGTGAATTAGCTGGGCACTGTTGCGACAGTGCAGTATGGCTGAGCAACCGTGCTATGAGTGCTGTTTTTGAGAGAATTGTTTAGTAAAACCAGTGACATTTGTCACTAAGAAATGAGGGATTAGTGGTTCAAGATAGTGTACTGTGATGGGGAAACTAAACAATTGTGTAGGTGCGTTTGAAACTGGTGCACTGGTAGGTTTTTAGCACGGGTTGATGTTTGCAAGGCTTGAAGCAGAGACGGAGGGGGGGGGGGGGGGGGGGGGTACTTCGATTCTGCTCAGTGTGTGTTGTGAGGGATTTGTTTATGCAATTGGGGTTGAGTGGGAGGCCAGCCAGCCTGGGACGGCGAAATACTGTGCTGGGCGTGGAATTGAAAAATAAAATCTGAGCAGTGGCCAGGAGTTTGAGAGTGTGCACGGGTGAGGTTGGAATTGGAGCACTAGGTTTGTTTATGCGTTGAGTTACTTGCACAGTGCACGGGCAGACAGAGTCTGGTGGAATTGGGACATGAACGGGAGGTGGTTTGAACTGATCAGAGCACTGGAGGCCTTGTAAATTGGTTTTGGGTCCTTTGCGGGAAACAGAGAACAGAGTGGGACTGAGTGTGCCTTGGTTGCTGGAAAGGACGGGATTAAACATAGGGAGTTATAAGGGACAAGAGGAACTGAGAGACTCAACTAGAGAGGAGGAAAACGAGTAACGGAGTGGAACTGCACCCAGAAACCCGAAACTCGTGTTTGGAAAAATTCAAACTCGAATTTGAAATGTAGGCCGGCCCATGGCAAATTTAGGCCTCATTTAGCCCCCTGGGATCAAGTCGAGTCGATCAGGGCGATTGGGAGGTGACATGATGCTGTTACGGATTCTGATCGGACCTGGTGACCGAGAGGAAAATCGAGCATTGAGTTGTGGATTTGAAGGTATGTTCTTGCAAAATTGATTTCAGAATCCTCCTCAAAATAAATCTTCGATGCTCCCTAACCAATTAATTGAAGGAAAACGGTGACGGTTTGTTGAACTGGAACGTTGAACCGTGATTAGAACATGAGGTCAATTGATTTAGTTTTTTGCCGTGACGATTGAAATAGATGTCACATACCTTTAATTAAGTTCATTTTGATCCTAATTGAGGGTTCAATTGAGGGAAAATAGTTGATTATCGCAGGGATTTGGCCGGGTCGTCATGCGGGTTAAATGACCCGTTTAGCTACTGGACGGGTAAGGACGATGAACAATGGCTTCACGCGTAGCCTTTTGCGGTAGCTCGTGACGGCACGTGGAACGGTTTTTCAAGGTGAGTTCAAAACGACTTTTATCCTATACAATGTAACGAACATTTTAGCGTTGGTTTCGAATTTATCGGACACCGTTTCGATGTTGTTTCGAGGGTTCGAAGGTTTAGGCTACGTTTTTAATTAACGATTAATTCCCGGAAAAATTATGGGGAATTAGTATGTTACTAATTGAGACCTTAGTGACCCTGAAAAGTGATTTTGGACAGGGTTCGAGATTTCTGGAAAATGGCGGAAATTACGGAAACGCGTGCAGCACAAAACCGAGCACTAAGGATGGTGTGTGAGTGGACGTTGCTTTCAAAATTTAATGCAAGCATAAATATTTCTATGATTTCTATGATTATGATTATGAATTGTGATTGATTTCGATTTCCGTATTTATACGTATTTTTTCTATTCATGCGAGTTGCACGTATTTCGAGACTATGGTTTCGCTTGCGTTTTGATGATGGGTTAATGAATGATTTTATATGATTTGTGCACGTATCATGTTTTAAGGATGTTCATTCATGTTTTGAGTATAATTTACGGTGTTGGCACGGATTTCGAGGTTTTCACGGATTTGCACGTTTTACGAGGTTTCGAGTATGTTGTGATTTAACCGTGATTTTGGTGTTTATGATTGTGGTTTTGATGTTTTGACCTTGGGATTGGAAAAATGATGTGATTTCATGAATCTAAAATGGATTTTGAAAAAGGAGATTTCGGGCTTGGTGCTCGGGGCATAAAAGTAATTTCGGTGAACGAGATTTCGGTTTTCGGAAGTTTGAAAACGGATTCTTGGTTTGGGTTCGGGAGGATGTTTCCAGATGCTGGCTTACGAAATCATCATTGCGAATTCGAATTCGGGAATGGAAGAAGATTTAATAAAGAGATTTGGTATGATTATACCCTCCCCGTGTTTAATGATGATTTGATTATGTTTTGCGAAGTAAGATTTGGGGATTTGAATGTGGAAGTTCGGACGTGAGTCCTGTTATGACAAAAATGTGTTTTCGGATTGGATTTGGAATTTGGATAACGATGGATCCTGAGTTGTTGTGATTGACAAATGTTTTGGGTTTAAAGACCCGCTGAAAACTGTTTTGGGTTTAAAGACCCGGTGCTATTGTTAGAGCACGTTTTGAGTTTAAAGACTCGGTTAATTGATGACAGGGGCGGGCCCGAAATTGGGTTTAAAGACCCGGATTGAGTTTAAAGACTCGTGAGTTTAAAGATTCGGTTATTGTGATACCCCCGAGGCCTATTGATTATGTTTTCAGTTTAAAGACTCGTTGAAATCCCGGGAAGGCCTGATTATGGGCATGGTTTTGACTTTAAAGACTCAGGCGCACTTGATATCCAGCAAAATGATTGACTTGTGATTTATTGTTAATTTCTGATGTTTCAGTTGAGTTGGGCAGTGGCCCGGTTTATGTGGTTGATGGTTTTGGATCATGTTGTGTATTTGGTTTTGATTCATGGTTTTGGGCTGAGGCCCTATGTTTTGATTGAGGGCTAAAACCCGAAGGTTAAGAAAAAGGAAAATGTTTTTGATTTTCATACACGGTTTTTCAAATGTTGGAAATGAAAAGAATTGTGAAATGATTTTCGAATGCATGCATTGGTTTTACGTGGAGGGTAGAAACGTTTTCTGTAACTATTTTGTAAACTGATTTATTTTTGTCCACTCACACCTTTTGGTTTTTATTGACCCTTCAGGTCGTGGCGCGTTGATCGAGGCTGATCGAGAGGCGGAGGCTTGAGTAGGCATGTGTGGCCATCCCTGGTCTGGCATGTACTGAGTGTAACTTGGGGATCTCAGTCGTCTTGCCAGACGGGAGCAGGACCGGGCACGGTTAACAATGCCTTTTTTGAGGGCGGTCCTGTCATATACAATGTACAATACTACTGTATAAATTGAATTTTTTTTTATTACAAATAGTCCATGTGGTTTTTAAAATGCTTAACCTTGTCATTTGGCGTCACTTAGTACCATGGTTTTTGATATTTTGGTTCATTCTAGAGTAGAATGTTTCGCCTTGTTTCAAAGGGCAAGATCTATTACCAACTTGAAAATTTAAAAATTAATTCAATTTGAACTTTAGCGTTAGCACTTCAAGCTAGCGCTGCTACTTCTTTGCTTTTCGTCCATGTGGGATTCTCCCATACATGAATTGCCAATTCAAAATCATATTTAAACTAACGACTTTAAATTTTACCTTTTTATTTATCAAATTGTTCCTATATATGTATCAAAATTGGAATATGTCAACTCCTTATACGATGAGGATGAATGATTCATCTTAAATTGGTCATGAAAAAAAAAACAAGAGCACCCTCCAAGAGGTATAATAGTGGATGTTTTATGGTATGTCATGCGTCTAGTAGTGGAAGTTTTATGGTATGACTCATCATTGTTTGTTTTAAACAATGATGGTCTCCCTTACCTTCTTAACTAATTTTTTTTTTTTCGGGCCAAATAGTGGACGTTTTATGTATGACATGCATCTTTTCCGAATCCTTTCTTAGTTTTGTCTTTTACTGTTATTTCTGCATCATGTTGTAATGTTTTTTCCATCTCGACTTTTTTGGAATGAATTTTCCACTTTCTGATAAAAAATAAAAAATAAAAACCCTCCAAGAGGTCTGACACAAACCGGATGCCACACCCGCATATGTAAGCTCTCTTTTTAGGACCCTGAGTCTAGGCTCTAGCCCAAGCATTAGGGTGGAATCCTACAAAATGATTAATACCATTTAGTTCACCTCCAAGAAAAGCACAAATTAACATTTACATCACAATTGTGTCTAAAGATTCCGAGGACCCAAAATAAAGTACAGGAGGTAAATAGTTTACCCAAACTAAAACCAAAGCAATCTGGAATAGTTTATGACAAGGAATGGGATCTCAATTGATGAGAGCTCGAAAATTTAAAATCTTGAACTTGCAGATTGAAAGAATAGTAGTAATCTTGACGATGGAGTGAACCAACTTCACTATCTTTTCTACATGGGTATCCTTCTCACACCTAAAATTTTAAACTCTCAAAGAACTCTTAGTTAATGAAACATAAAAAAAATTGATGCGGGGATATTGGCTCACCTACTTTCCCCTCTCTCCTCTCTCTGTGCGAAACCTAATCCACCCCCTTTTGCCGCCGGCCATGGTTTTTGACTTGAGTCGGTGGCAGTCTAGCCCTCTCCCTTTCTTTCTCTCATTGTCTTTCCCTTTGTCCCATCTCCTATTCCCCTTCCATGCCATCTCCTCTTCTCATATTTTATTTTTTTCCCTCTTCTTTCTTCTTCTTTTTCCCCTTCTTTCTTTTTCTTTGTCCTTTTCTCAGTTCTCCTTTTCTCTCAGTTTTCTCTGTCTTTTTTTTTTTCTCTTTCTTTCTTCTCTCTTTTCTATCTACTTTCTTTACCCTTGTGGTTTATCCGGCCCTTTCTTGTGGTGGTTTTTGCTTCTTCTTTTATGGAGACTCCCGATATTTCTCTGGATCTAAACTTCCATCTTCTTCTCAAACTTCATTCACCTTACATTAACCCCTTGTCAATCCTTACTGGTGGCTTTCAACGCCACGCCTCTTTGAACTTTCCGCCACTAACCTCCACCTCTTTACTCAGTGTCTACTGTCACCTCCGAGTTTCCTTGGTGGGTTATGGATTTGGGTTACTCTCAAAGTACTTTTTGCACTCATTGAATGGACTATGAGAGCGCTTTTTACGCTGGTGACTTACTCACCCATATTTTCCACTGACTTCCTTGGTATCATCTTCATTGTTTTCAGTTATGTTGGTCGTTTATTTGCAGGTGTGTGGTGGCTTGAGCTGTTGTGTATGATTGTAATTGGAGTGATAAAGGCTACCCAATTTTTAGATCTAGGGTTTCTTATATGGGTATTTTAATTTTTATGTTTTCGACTTATGTAATACATATGGATTTAGTGTTTTCAATGTGTTTTTCTTATGTTTGTTTTAAGTTCTTTTGTTATTGGGTTTCCTTTACTTTTTATTTGTTTGTCCTATCTAATTAAAAACTTAATTGATTAATTAAAAATTGAAACGTAAAAAAAAATTCATAAGCTAATAAATAAGTATAAATTAAGAAAAATATAGGTTTAAATTTTATCATAACCTAATAAATAAATATAAATTTAGAAAAATATAAGTTTAAAATGAATTTGTTTAAAAGGACTTCCCTTCATTTATTTTTTTTTATTTCACAATTTTGTATCTATTTATTTTTCTTATTTTTATATTAAAAAAAAAAAGAATATTGGCACCTTATTAGAGAGTATCTGCAGCAGAGTAGTTAAATTTAACTTTTGGACAAATTTAATTAAAAAATTGTCCAAAAGTATCAAAATGGGCCTGCAGCAGACTAGACAAATTTAACATAAAACTTTACTTTTCTATTGAGGCTAGCTATTAATAGCTAACCGCTTCCCGCTAGCTATTTATTCATCTCGTTTCTCTCTCCTCTCGCCTTCATTCTCTTTATCATTTCTACTTCACTAACTCATTTCTTCATTCTCAAAACTCATCATTATTTGCATTCACAAGTTCTAAATTTTCGCGGATTATCGAAAAATTCAAAGAAACAAACAAATTTTGATTTTTTTTTATTTCATGGTCGTTAATTGTCTTGGATTTTTCGTATATGGTTGTGAAAAGTTCGCTTATTTCCAGTATTTGGGAAATGAAGGTTTTGATATTTCAGAGTTTTCAAGTGATGATTAGGAAGGTCAAGTCGCAGCGAACAAAGTTTGGGTATGATAATTTTAACATATTAAACAATTAGGAGGAAGAAAGAAGTAAAGTTAGATGACAGGACCCACCCCTAATCCCCTGGGATTAAGGGCTAAATTCTGCTCCCGTCTAACTTACGCATGACACGAAGGCTAAACCGACGTCCAACCTCCATATGACACGTAAGTCGGACAAGGGATTCTCAATTCGACCGTCCAACAACATCCGGACTTCCCAAAGTGTACAGAATCTACTGTGGATAGTACGTGTGATGTCTCCGTCTCTCTCGACCAACAGCCCGTACCACAACAACCTGGAAGGTATCGAAAACATGAAAAAGACTGTGAATGGACAAAAAGAAAGTATAAGTTCTACCATTCTAGGGGCAAAATCATCATTTTATATCGTCCGTGTAACGACCCGTCCCGAATTAGCGGGATTAATTAAGGATTAATGACGGATTAGCGAGACTAATCGGGGATTAGGCGAGGATTATTGGACGTTTAGTGCAAAATGACGATTTTGCCACTAGAATGGGCAAAACGTTGACTTTTCGTTCGAACGGCCAAATGGACTTTGACCGATGACCGTGACGTAGTTCGGGACATCACGAGTTCATATACAGGTGGCACGTTCGATTACGACATCTGTGGAAGAAGTCTTGACGATCGGAAGATCGGGGGCATTTTGGTAATTTTGGCGAAAAGGGGCCAACGGTTGACTTTTGACTTGGAAGGTCCAATGACCGAGGTCGAGTACCATTACGTAGATCACGACGATACAAATTCGTAGGAAGGCGGTACGTCGAATTCAGACGTTCGACGGTGAAGTTACGGTTCACGGAAGTTCGAGTGCACTATTACATGTTTTTCGAGATATATGCTTATTTGACTTTTAGTGGGGCCCAGATATTATTGGACATGCCAATGGATGAGTGACAAGTGTCACCCATCCATTGCCAATCATTTTTTATTCATGCACATCCATCGCCCCCCCCCCCCCCCCCTCTCCTTGCATCGACCATTTTCCATTTTCCATCCACCCAAAACCCAACCCGATTAACCCTTTTCATCCACAACCCAAACCCTTGACCCTTGACCATTTGAGAGAGGCAGAGAGGTGAGGTGGATTGGCTGGACGTGGTGGCTGACCAAGAAGGGCCGCCGTGTACGGCGGAGGAGAAAAACCGAGCAAGGTATCAGTTTTAACCTTTTTAATTCCATTTTCGATTTTGGGTATTATGGGCCGTTTTGGGTGTTGGTTTCGAACTAATTAGGTTTCTAGGGAGTAAATAGGAAGGTTTTGGGAGGCTTTGAACGTCGGGGAAGCTCTGGGGAGGAGGGGGGATATTTGAACCGTGAGGGGTTTCTTGGACCGGTCGAGTTTTAGAGGTTTTAGGGGTTCTAATCGATTGGGTTAGGTTCCTAGGATGATTATAGGAAGAATAGGATCAATTAGGCTTGAAAACGGTGAAGATTGGACCGGTTATGGGTTTGAACCGGTCACGCTGGTCCAAGTTGCAGGAAAAACAGAACCGGACCAGTCGGACCGGTCTGACTGAGGTTAGGGGTGACACTGTAGCTGGGTGCGTGAGGCCCACGTGCAGCCACTTCAGGCGGCGTGTGCAGGCGTGTGGGGGAGATCCTGAGGAAGTTTCCAACATGTCAAATCATCTATTTGATGTAACGAATATTTTGGGACTGGTTTCGAGTCAATCGGACATCGTCTCGATATAGTTTGGGCTGTCCGAAGGTTTCGGTGCGCGTTTAAAAATAGTTAAAAATCCCGAAAAATCAGGGGGATTTAGTGAGGGGTTAATTACCTAGTTAGTAACCCTATAAAGTGATTTGGAAAGGTTTGGGTACCCAGAAGGTGACGGTTGACCCGGGAAGGCATACGGCGCGCGTATCGAGGCAAGAACGCGGACGGTCTGTGAGTGGACTTTATTTCTGAAATCGATGCATGCATAAATGTTTTATATATGTTTTAATATGTGTTTTGGGATGCCTTGAGTGTATTTTGGTGTGTGTTTACGTATGGGCACGTACTTCGAGGTTTTCTGGTTTTATACGTGCTTATACACGCATTTCGGTGTGTGTCTTTCGGTTTTCATGAAACGGTTTTGAAAAGTAAAACGACCCATTTGGTCTTGATTATTCAGGCAAGAGACCCATTTGGATTTGGATTTGACTCGGGCATGAGGCCCTATTGATGACCCGTAGGTCTGAGTCATGGTCGCGACGGGTGCTGTGTGCACGGCGACGGACGACGTGACGCTCGCTTCCGGATTAGGATGCGTTCCTTCCGGAGAGGTCACGATGCACGTCCTGTTGTTGAGCAGCCACTGGAGGCTCGACTTCGGAGTGCTGACGGTTTAGAGGATCGATCAGGGACGTGTGCACCATGGTCTAGAGATGGTCGCGGCAGTGATGTGTTCACGGCGACATACCAGGATTCAGAGCGGTTCTGGATTGATGGTTACACGCATCACTATGATCGGGATCGTGACTGACCCAGAGATTACGGGCTCGATGCCCAGTTGATTCGAGTGCGGGCTCGATGCCCAGTTCATTGTGAAATCGGGCTAGATGCCCTATTGAGTCTTACGTTCGGGCGGAAGGCCCAGTTGATTTGCGTTATCGGGCGTGAGTCCCATTTTTATGGTTTTGTATACGAGTATGTATATACCCGCCTTACGAGATTATTGATTGGTCTCCTCCAGCGTCGACCTGGAGAGTCACGATCCATACACCAGAGTGGGTATCCCCATAGGGATCCCGTTCCAGGAGTAGAGGTTACTTATATTGTTGTGGTCCCGGACCAGATTCTGGAGAGATATGTGGACTAGATCCAGAGAGAGAGCTCAGACTAGATCCAGAGATTGAGCCTCCCAGATGGAGATTCCTGGGAGAAGACTCGGAGTGAGACCCCGAGTAGTGTGCACACTAGTACAGAGATGACATCGTGACTACATCGGGGATGTGTTCCCTAGGGGCTGTGTGCCCCGAGATGGTATCTTCTCCGGAAGTGCCTAGGATGGGGTATATATGTATATGTGGAGAGGTTTTCACTAAGATGGCGTTGGGCTGTGACCCACGCGTATTAGTTTTGGGCTGAGACCCTTATGAGATGCTTTTGGGATGAGTTCCCATGTGTTTTAGCTTGGGCAGCGGTCCCATGATTTGATTGACGGATTTCTGGCTAAAGCCCAATGGTTTGATGGTTCATGACGGTTTGTGGGAACCGAGCATGAACCTTAGAAATGGTTTTCGAATGCATGCATATGTTTTTAATGAAGGGCATAAAGGTCTTTATGAAAATGTTTTTATAAAATATTTGTTTTGTCCACTCACAGCTTTTATGTTTTGAATGCCCTTCAGGTTGATCGCGGATGCGATTGTAGAAGAGACGAGACATCGCATTCCTCCTTTGGATTTTGGCGTACTCTGATAGCCCCGGTTGGGCAAAAGACGAAAGTATCCCTTGTCTGACACTTCATGTCAGACGGGAGCAGGTACGTCCCACGCTAATCCCGAGGGATTTGGGGCAGGTCCTGTCAACTTGGTATCAGAGCAGGTTGACTCATTTGATACCCATGGTACTCTGATACCACTTGGTATCAGAGCAGAGTGTACGCGCAGATCGAGGATGTGATGTCTCTCCAATCGTAACAGCCCATCATCAACTTGATAGTTAGGGTACTAGTACGAGGATTCGGTAGAACCGATCCTAGTTCGTGTACGTTTGACACGTGGTGCTATCGTGTGAGGTCAGTTTGGTAGAGGAGACGTGTTTTCTGAGAGGTCGGAATCTCAAGTGGGATTGTTATTCGTGCGAATAGTTACTGGAATGAGATCCAGTGGATTAGTGGACGTAGTGGGACGACCTGAGAGTCAGGACCGCCGAGGCGTCATGACGGACGTGGAACGGAGCGTAGTCAACTCCGTGGAGTTTAGACGTTGGGATCATCGACGATGGAACCGTAAGGATCGAGATCATGCTGCTCCTATTAGTCATACGCACTAGGATACGATTACGACATGTAGCGGTGGTGTATCGTTATGCACGAAATTAGGCCAAGTTCTTATGAAGGCCAGCGGTTGAGAGTCGTAGAGTTACGAGAGGATGAGGTCCTTACGTTGTGGTTACTGGTTATTGAGATACCAGTATCGGAGTATGATGACCTTTCGGAGTCGAGGCGAGGGATCACTCGAGATGGACGTGCTGCAGGGAGCAGCCGGGTTGTGGTAACCCTAGTTAACGGTTAGTTGGACGAGTGACCTGGAGATCGATACTTGTCAATCGGATTCCGAGGTGGACCGATCGATGGTTGTGTGTGTTGAACGATTAGTACCAACGGTGAGTTGACCGCGTAGTGTTGGAGTCTCGATAGCAGAGTGCTTCTGAGATCGATCTGCACGAGGTTGTGGCAGACGCTGCTATCGATGGACGTGGTTGAGTCTTATCGAGACGAGGATATGAAGGTTCGTGGGTGACGCATGGTACGAGCAGTGGTTTGGGGATTTGGCTCGGTCACAACCGAGTACGATTACAGAAGAAGAAGAACTTCAGAGGTGGCCAGTGTGCCGCACTACCTTGTGAGGTCACATATAAAAGTGGGGACTGCTCAGGGCGAGCAGAGTCATGGGATTGGTTTGCATTGCACACCATGTGGCGGTGTTGCGGTGATGTTAACGAGAAGAGACGACGAGCCACGAGCTGAGTGTAGCTCAGTCATGATGTGCTCATGGTAAGGTTCTACAATTACGCGACGAGAAGGATTCGTCGGATAATATAGATTTGTCTTGGCAATGGTGATGGTTGGTTGGCTACGGTTGACCATACCTCCTGAGTGTCGTGTACACTAGTTTGAGGAGAATTTTATAGTGAGAAATAGAATGGGTCACTACAATAGTTATCGGCCGTTGTCATTGGTCGGAAGGTTTGGACAACGTAAGGACTCCTGTTGTGACTCTGTAGTCTGGTGGCACGTCGGATTAGGATGAATCGACATCCTTTTGGATATGCATAAACGGTCATAAATGGGCATGCGAATTGGATTGTTTGTGGACATGTGGATAATGTCTGAGTGGGTTGATGTGACCGAGTTTGTAGTCGTGCCCTAGCGTGGTAGTCATGCGAGTTCGTTGGGCACTAACTGGGACAGAGAGGTTTCCGAGTTGCTCGGTGCAAGATTCACGCTTTATCTGCAGAGGTGACAGGTACCAGTGATCGTTGTGAATGGACGGTACGAGTGTTAGGTGCTGGTTTTGAATCCCATAAGGATTGCGACGTGCGAATTGGGTTACCGACGTGAACGGCAAGGGGAGAAGCTGGAAGGAATCCTTGGATGTGTTTAGTCCTGAAGGATGGATTAAACATTACAGTAATTATCAGAGAATGATCTTAGTCGAGTTGGGAAGTGGGACTTCCAGCTCAGGAACAGAACTGTTGGAAAAGTTAGGTATTCTTCCAACATAGTTGCAACTACTCTCGACTTAGAGACCAGTGAAGGAGACTTTTCATTTTCTGCTCTTTAGCAGATCGTACTGGATGACGGAGGACGACATAGGATGAATTTTGATGTCATCATCTTCAACTTTCCTCATGTGGTTTGATGAGGACGTTGGTGTCACGTCTAGTGATGTGACAGGCGAGTACCCAAGACGAGACATATTGAGAAACGTAAGGATGGTCGAGATGACGGAAGCGATTGTGACGGCTGTGGAGCATTTAGACCGAGGTCTGGTCATTATTGGAATGAAATGCCTTGCTGATTATGCTAAGCTAGGAATAAAAAAAAACTTCTAAGGATCCCTTAGCATAGTTGGTGAGATGGCAGAGCTTGGAAGTGAGAATAAAGGTGAGATGAAGACGATACGCAAGTATCAATCAGGAAGAGATGAATAGCCGATGCCTCGAGATGGAATTGAGAATAGAGTTGGTGTTGGATTGAGGCTGGCTCATGATGCACGATTGAATATCAGACCGATGAGTACTATGATCGGATGTGTTCCAACATATTGGTATTTTGATTAGATATCGAATGCTGTGTGCTTGAGCAGAAGCGACAGAGAGGGTTCGGATAGTTGATGAGCCGAGAGCTCAGAGCCGTGTGGGCAAGTGGAACCCTAGTGTCTGTGTTTTCTACTGAGACAAGTATTCGCTTTGAGTCCGTTTACACCCAGATGGGTGAGGCGTCGATTGTGAATCGACAGGTTGAGTTGTACGATACGGTACGGGGACTCGAGAGCGAGTCGAGATCAGAGTGTGCAGCGGGAGCACAGTGGAATCGAGCGTACTCGTGGACTTAGTGACAACGATGGAGGTTGAGTATCGCTCTGTGGGAGCAGTGAGTTTAGTTGTCGGATCGGGTGCTGATTAGGACATCAGTTCCGATTGTCCGATGAGAAGAACCATCAGGCTGAAAAGTCGACGTGATGGCTCTCGAGAGCCAACGATCGGAATGCAGCTATTGAGAGTTGTGATGGAACTTGGTAGCTTCGGTGACGGTACATACCGACGAGTACGACATAGTGACAGACATGTACTTGTGCACGAGAGTGGGCGTGTGCATAGACACGATTGAATTTCCACAGTTGGTCGTGGAAATCGGGTCAATTTGAATTTTGAGGACGAACTTCTTTAAGGGGGGAAGTTTGTAACGACCCGTCCAGAATTAGCGGGCTTAATTAAGGATTAATGATGGATTAGTGAGACTAATCAGGGATTAGACGATGATTATCGGACGTTCAATGCAAAATGACGATTTTGCCACTAGAATGGGCAAAATATTGACTTTTCGTTCGAACGGCCAAATGGACTTTGATCGATGATCGTGACATGGTTCGGGACATCACGAGTTCATAGACAGGTGGAACTTTCGATTCTGACATCCGTGGAAGAAGTCTCGACGATCGGGGGCATTTTGGTAGTTTTGGCGAAAAGGGGCCAACGGTTGACTTTTGACCCGGAAGGTCCGATGACCGAGGGATGAGTACCGTTACGTAGATCACGACGATACAAATTTGTAGGCAGGCAGCACATCGAATTCGGACGTTCGACGGCGAAGTTACGGTTCACGGAAGTTCGAGTGCACTATTTCACGTTTTTCGAGACAGACGCTTATTTGACTTTTAGTGGGGCCCAGATATTATTGGACAGGGCAATGGATGAGTGACAAGTGTCACCCATCCATTGCCCATCATTTTTCCTTCATGCACATCCATCCTCCTCCCCCCCACCCCCCCCGTGCATCGACCATTTTCCATTTTCCATCCACCCAAAACCCAACCCGATTAACCCTTTTCATCCACAACCCAAACCCTTGACCCTTGATCATTTGAGAGAGGCAGAGAGGTGAGGAGGATTGGCTGGACGTGGTGGCTGACCAGGAAGGGCCGCCATGCACGGCGGAGGAGAAAAACCGAGCAAGGTATCAGTTTTAACCTTTTTAATTCCATTTTCGATTTTGGGTATTATGGGCCGTTTTGGGTGTTGGTTTCGAACTAATTAGGTTTCTAGGGAGTAAATAGGAAGGTTTTGGGAGGCTTTGGAAGTCGGGGAAGCCCTTGGGAGGAGGGGGATATTCGAACCGTGAGGGGTTTCTTGGACCGGTCGAGTTTTAGAGGTTTTAGGGGTTCTAATCGATTGGGTTAGGTTCCTAGGACGATTATAGGAAGAATAGGATCAATTAGGCTAGAAAACGGTGAAGATTGGACCGGTTATGGGCTTGAACCGGTCACGCCGGTCCAAGTTGCAGGAAAAACTGAACCTGACCAGTCGGACCGGTCTGACTGAGGTTAGGGGTGACACTGTAGCTGGGCGCGTGAGGCCCACGCGCAACCATTTCAGGAGGCGCGTACGGGCGCGTGGGGGAGATTCTGAGGAAGGTTCCAACATGTCAAATCATCTATTCGATGTAACGAATATTTTGGGACTGGTTTCGAGTCGATCGGACATCGTCTCGATATAGTTCGCGATGTCTGAAGGATTCGGTGCGCGTTTAAAAATAGTTAAAAATCCCGAAAAATTAGGGGACTTTAGTGAGGGGTTAATTACCTAGTTAGTAACCCTCTAAAGTGATTTGGATAGGTTTGGGTACCCCAAAGCCTACGGTTGACTCGGAAAGGCAAACGGCGCGCATATCGAGGCAACAGCGCGGACGGTCTGTGAGTGGACTTTATTTCTGAGACCCCGAGTAGTGTGCACACTAGTATAGAGATGACATCGTGACTACATCTAGGATGTGTTCCCTAGGGCCTGTGTGCCCCGAGATGGCATCTTCTTCGGAAGTGCCTAGGATGGGTTATATATGTATATATGTATATGTGGACAGGTTTTCACTGTGATGGCGTTGGGCTGTGACCCACGCGTATTAGTTTTGGGCTGAGACCCTTATGAGATGCTTTTAAGACGAGTTCCCATGTGTTTTAGCTTGGGCAGCGGTCCCATGATTTGATTGACGGATTTCAGGCTAAGGCCCAATGGTTTGATGGTTTATGACGGTTTGTGGGAGCCGGGCATGAACCTTAGAAATGGTTTTTAAATGCATGCATATGTTTTTAATGAAGGGCATAAAGGTCTTTATGAAAATGTTTTTATAAAATATTTGTTTTGTTCACTCACAAATTTTATGTTTTGAATGCCCTTCAGGTTGATCGCTAATGCGGCTGTAGTGGAGATGAGACATCGCATTCCTCCTTCGGAACCTGGCATACTCTGATAGCCCCGGTTGGGCAAAAGACGAAAGTCCTGTGTCCTAGAGGTAACGGTGAACAATCCCACATTCCTGTGAGGGGGGAATGGTCTGGGAAGGGAATGGTGGTGTGCCTTAAAGGTGTAGGCACACACCTATCTAGCATGAGGCCTTTTGGGAGCTCAGTGGCTTTGGGGGGGATTGGAACCCCAAAGTTAAGCGAGTTGAGGCTGATGCAATTCCATGATGGGTGACCCCCTGGGCAGTTGCACCGTGATCTCCCGAAAACAAAACCTTGAGGGCGCAGGCTTGCTGTTGAGTATTGCTGTGGCCCAAAGAGGACAATATCGTGCTAGATGAGTCGGGACCTGACAGAGGAGGGTCGGGTCCTGACATAATGGTATCAGAGCTAGACCCCAACCAGGAAGTGTGCCAGTGAGGACGCTAGGCCCTAAGGAGGGTGGATTGTAAGACCAGTGTCCTGGAGGGAACGGTGAACAATCCCACATTCCTGTATGGATTTATATTAATAAAATTTTTTAAATTTAAATGTAGTCAATATGTTTTTATTTTTGGAAAAATATTCAAAATAATTCAAATATTAATTGAGGTATAACTATTTCAAAAATGAAACTCGTTGAGGGCAACTATGATTAGGGATATCGTTTTGTTAGTTTGATATACATTATGGTGATTTAAACCATTAGATTATTTTGGTATGAATTATGAGTTAAATTATACTAAAAAGTTTAATTTTAAGTATTTTTTTTAAAATACTCTTTCTCAAATTAAATCATGATTAGGGATATCGTTTTGTTAGTTTGATATACATTATGTTGATTTAAACCATTAGATTATTTTGGTATGAATTATGAGTTAAAGTATACTAAAAAGTTTAATTTTAAGTATTTTTTTAAAATACTCTTTCTCAAATTAAATCATGACTACGTTACTATCATTACGCGTACTCCTTTCCGGAGAAATCCGAAATTTCTTAGTGATAACCTTTATTTTTTATTTTATTAGTATTATCGATTTAATTCATATAAATGATGAAAGCATTTTATATTTATATTTGGTTTCAAACATAATTCATCCAATTATGTGGTTTAGAAAAAAACTAGCTGGTGATGCGGTGAAGCGGCTCAGTTACAAAGGGAGACGCAGTGAGTTCGATGGAAACGACGATAACATCCTATGAAGAGAAAGCATTTGATGGCAATAAAAGTATAAGAAAAAAGATAACAGAAGGGAGAAAAGAAGAGAAAGGAGAAGAGAAGAAGAAGACGACGACGATGATGAAGATGACGACGATGGTGATGATGGTGAAGACAATCGCCTGAAGGGAGAAGAGATGAAAGAAGCGGAAAAAAGGAGCTGAGTGAAGAATCACAAACAAAGATGAAGAAATCAGAAGAAAAAATATGAGGACACAGATTAAGGGCATTAACAGAAATTCACTGCTCTATAAACAATACCAAATTTACTCAACTTTAGTATATGTATAATATCCTTCCATAAGATATGTATAATTGAAAATGATTGTTTTGTATGGATGCAAACAGAAGTTTAAAACCATTTGCGTAAATGTTTTCAAATACTACTTGCCTGGATTTTTCATTCTCACATTGACACATGACAATGACATATAAAGTAATTATTCCATTAACCTGTCTTGGTCATTATTAGTAGACAAACAAACGTGAGTGATGAGACACGTTTCTGCCTATCTAATTGCCTAATTGCCTAATTGCCTATGCCGTCCAGGTAAGACTTAGAAGTCAGAAGTAACGTCGTTCACATTTTAGGAAATTGGACTCCTTTCAACTTCAACAAATACGAGTCTTTCAATTTTGTTTTTTAAATATTTCTATTAAAGGGATATATATGACGTTGGATATAGACGTTGGGTGTGGATTTTGATCTTTATAAATTTTGAACTCAAAATTAAAACCTTTATCTACAATATACTTAAAAATAAAATACAACTAAATCAGTGATATTAATCCTATATGATCAACAAATTCTACATAATTAACATCTCTAACTTTCTTCATTTCAAGAAGTAAACATATTATAAATTTATAATATCATAGTTTTTTTGGGCTTAAATTCATTTTTATTAACTTAAACACGATCATAAACACCAACATCTATTGCAAAAAGATTAAATAGCCAGTCTAGTGACACCCCTCCATTTTTTTTCACATAGACTGCCACTTCATGGGCAATCTTGTTACAGTTTCTAGAAACGGAAAAAAAAAAAACTCAAAAGACCCACAAAGTACATAAATATCAAAGAGGATATTAGCAATGGATGCTTTTGTTGTTACCTTGTCTTGTTATAAGTGAGGAAGTGTTGTGCATGGTTTTGGTGGTCTTGAGTCGAAACCATGAAAATGGTGAGTTCGAGTGAGAGACAGGGAGATGAGGGGAAGGAGGCCAATGAAGCAGATTTCTTAGGAGTGAATCCAGGATGAAAAGGAGAAGAAGAAAAGAAGAAATCTGCACGAAAAATGGTGTTGGGACAGTGGAAGGAAGCTTGGACCCGTGGGATTGAATTTCAGGTTCTGATATTTTGATCCCAAACTTAAGATATGATCAGCTATTCGTGTTTCTTGAAGCTAAACAATCATTTTGGGACAAAGAGAAAATAGTTTGAGCGCTGGAATGAGACATGAACAGAGTGGACGCTATGGCCGTGAGGTTTGGGAATTTGAACAATGAACCTAAGGTAAGTTTTCAATGTTTTGAAATGGTAGATGTCAGGACCGTTCCTAAATCCCCAGGGATTAACGTGGGACACGCTTGATCCCGTCTGACACGAAGTGTCAGACCAGGGAAAATTCCGTCTCTAGCCCCCAACGGCTTATCAGAGTACGCCGGGATCGTAGGAGGAGGAGTGTGATGCCTCGTCTCTGCTACAGCCCGCATTCGCGATCAACCTGAAGGGAATTAAAACACGAAAACTGTGAGTGGACAAAATAAGCATTTTAATAAAAACATTTTCACATAAAGATGTTTATGCCCTTCACTAAAAGCATATGCATGCATTCGAAAACCGTTTATCAAAGCGTTCAAAAAACCATTTGTCAACAATATCCAAAACCTTTCCAGGGTTCATGCCCGGTTCCCATAAACCGTCATGACCCATAAAAACCTTTCAAGGGTTCATGCCAGTCCCCATAAACCGTCAAGAACCGTTAATCCATTTATGGTTCCTCGACCCGAAATCACAATCTTGAAAACTATAAATCAATACATGGGAACTCAGCCCAAATCAAACACCAGTGGGACTTAGTCCAAAACCATTCTCAGTGAAGTACTAAAACATTGAATACGGGGTCTCCGCCCCAAACCATTTCCAAAACGTCGAATACGGGGTCTCTGCCCCAAATCACTTTCTAAATCATAAAACATGGGGTCTCCGCCCCCAAATCACTATCTGTAAAACCTCATATAATAGACATACGTAACCCATCTGCGAAACTTCCGAGAAGATGCCAACTCGGGGCACACAGCCCCTAGGGAACACATCCCCGATATATGTCACGATATCATCTCTATACTAGTGTGCACACTACTCGGGATCTCACTTCGAGTCTTCCTCAAGGAATTCTCCATCTGGGAGGCTCAATCTCTGGATCTAGTCGGAGTTCTCTCTCTGGATCTAGTTCGATCACCTCTCCGAAATCTGGTCCGGGACCACATCATATCTCATAACTCCCACTCCTGGAACGGGATCCCTATGGGGATACCCACACTGGTATATGAATCGTGAATCTCCAGGTCGACGTCTGGAGGAGACCAAATAATCATATGCAGGGTTCATATACATTTTCCAAAACTCTTTTTTCTTTCTCAAAACACATTTCAACTGGGTCTCATACCCGATTCATCTCAACAGGATTCCTCGAATCCGATTCAAATCCATTTCACAGGCCTCGGCCTAAATCCACAGTTCAATAAGGTCTCATGCTCGAATTCTCATTTAATAAACCGAACTGGGACTCAAGCCCGATTTCACAATCCACTAGGCCTCTAGCCCGATATCACGACTAACGGGGCCTCAAGCCCGAAACTATAAAACAACGGGGCCTGAAGTCCGATTTCACAACCAATAGGGCCTCAAGCCCGATAGTACAGTCAAATGGGCCTCCAAAACGATATTACAACCAAATGGGCCTCAAGCCCGAATCATAAATCAACGGGACCCTTGGTCCGACCGTATAACGCAAATGGACCATCAGTCTGATTTCTCGTCAAATCAAATGGAGTCCAAGTCCGAGAGTTCGTAAATCAAATGTTTCTCGTTCCCGATTTCGTATTTCCAAATCTAAAACCAATTCATTAAACCTTTGTTGAAACCTAGACGTATAAGCATCGTATAAAACTGTAAATCTCGAAATATGTGCAAATACGTAAATCCTAGGTTACCACAAACAAATGCACTCATGGCATCACAAAACATGTATTTAAAACATTTATGCATGCATCGAAATCATAAAACAAGTCCACTCACAGACCGTCCGAAGCCGCACCTCGATACGCATGCCATAAGCGTCTCCCGGGCCAATCGTCGCCTCCTGGATTCCCAAACTTGTCCAAATTAATTTAGAGGGTTACTAACTACTTATATAACCCCTCACTAAAGCCTCGTAATTTTCCAGAATTTCTAACTATTTTTAAACCCGAACCTAAACCTTCGGACATCCCAAACTATATCGAAACGATGTCCGATTGACACGAAACCAGTCTCAAAACCTTCGGAGAGTGCCACCAATCATACCTATCCGAACTGGTCAGATGTCGATCAGTCCATAACTATCACAGGTCACAACCATCGTGACCAGCTGATAACTACCGGCTTCATTGCACTTCACTGCTCTACTCTGATCTCGACTCGCTCTCGAGTCCTCGTATCATATTTCGTGTCACTCAGCGATCTCCGCTGACATCTAGATTCACCTCGAGTCTCCAACTGTCACTATCTGATCTAATCCGATCGCCACTCATGTCCATCTAGGACTCTATCCAATCTACAACCTTCCCATAATCTCGGGCACTCTCAACCCGACATACCGATTGACCGTGGTCAATCCCATCATCCAATGTACACAACACACCGGTGCACCCACATCACATCAATCATCAAGGCTCCACTCGACCTACTCAAGGACTGCACTCCGGCAATGTCCAACCACATACTACTGTCCGCACATCAATCATGGTTCGGACCCCAACCGTCCGTCACCAGGTGAACATTAATCCATCACCTCGGACACTCACTCGTAACATCCTATGATGCTAAGCACCATCTACTCCTCAAGTCAAACAAATTTGACTCACAGCCTAGGTGTTCGGTTCTTACACCTTCTTTAAACCCCTAGTTGTCAAATCACTCCTCGTCGTCCTACCCAGGGACGAATCCAAGATGATGACATCAAAGTTTATCCAATGTCATCCTCCAACACTCAACACTATCTGCTACAGCATCACACTCAGTGACCTCGGAATACTCATCACCAATATGGAATCAAGCACTCTTCTCTCGTCTCAATCACAACTTACCTTCATTCTGAAACATGCTTCTTTTTCAATTACGAAGCTCACTCACTACACGAGCATTTCCTGCATCCTATAGACAATCGATTTCCAAATCCCCAACTCAGGAGCTATGGTCAACCGTAGTCAACCAAAACCAATCTGCAATGGGCTCTCAAGTCCTCAACTCAACTCAACACCATCCACTCGTCCGTGAATATTGTTTATGTAGGTACACTCATTTCGAGTGAAATTCACGTGACTCTAAATTAGACCTTGTACACTATATACTGATGTGCATAAACGGCCTCTAACACTCGCATCTCGTACATTTAATCATCATGATCCAACTCTGACTCATAGAATTGGTCAAAATCCACTGACATCGGTCGGTAGGCTAAACAGATCGGAACTTCTGTCGTGATCTGAAGCCAAATCTCTGTGTACTACCAAATCTGACCAACCGGCTCATACGTCATAAGACGTCACTTACGTCATCCACTTATATCTTTTCATCCAAATGCCACTTAGGCATTTCAACCTTTAACGTACTACTCCTGGGCACACACTGGCGCCCCAAGTCTCGTATCATCAGGAAACTGGTCACCAAACCAAGTACTCATGATGCCTCGAACTGAGCCACACGGAATCCTCTCTGTCCCACTCAATGCCCACCGAACTCACAAGCTCGTCCCTCTAGGCACCTTTACTATTTCGTCGGTATACCGGTTCGCACGTCCCAACTCTATGGGATCAACTCCAGTATTCACACTCATGCAATCCATACAAGGATATCCAGGGCACCTATCACTCATCCAGGTATATCTTACTCGTCATAGTCACCTCACAGAGGTAACGTAGCAAGTGTGCTAACACCGAACATCAGCGTCTCATTCTGCGATCGAACTCAGTCGTAACCGAGTCGAATCTAGAATCTATCCTCGTACTGTGCGTCACTCACGCACCTCGTATCATCGTCACTACTGACGAATCTTATCGTCACAATCGTCACAGCAACCTGAGCCTATCCAACTCAATAAGACTTGACTACGTCCATCGATAGCAGCGTCTGCTATAACCTCGTGCAGACCAATCCCAGAACCACTCTGCTATCGAGACTCCAAATCCATGCGATCAACTCACCACAAGTACCAACCTCTCAACCCACAATATCCACAGATCGGTCCACCTCTATATCCAATCACAAGTACCAAACTTCTGGTAACTTGTCCAATCAATCGCCCACTAGGGTTATCACAAACCCAGCTGCCCGCTGCAGCCCAACCATCCTGACCGATCCCTCGCTCTCGACTCCGAAGAGTCGTCATATTCCAATACTGGTGCCAAACAACCAGTAACCACATTGTGAGGATCTCATCCTCTCGTAACTCTACGTCTCTTAGCCACTGGCCTCCACAAGAACTGGCTGTACTCCGGGTCCAATACTGCACAAGCGCTACGTGCGCAATCGTATCCTATCGCGTCACACCACAACTACTCCGGGCATTTCTTGCCAATCGACATCCAGGAGGTATTTGACACCGAAACATGGTTCACATGCCAAATAAAATAACACATTCCTATCCCAACCGTCTTGACTGTAGTCGTACAGGGTCATCGTATAGTGGGCGACCCTGACCTCTGACTACCACTGGTATTAATCCATACATCCCCTATCCGACACGACCCTACCGTCGAGCGGTCATGACTCTCAAGTCGTCATACTGTGTCTACCGATCCATTGGATCCTACTCACCAGTAACGCTACGGCTCTAAGCCGTCACATTCCCATGAATACCGATCCTACTCGGGATCCACTTCCTCGAAACACGTGGCATTTAATGCCAATCAAACCAAATCCTACCGAATCCTCGTACTAAATCCCTAACTACCAGGTTGATGATGGGCTATTACGACCTCAGAGACATCACATCCTCGACGTGCGCGTACTCTACGCTCTGATACCAAGTTGTCACGACTGTTCCCAAATCCACTGGGATTAACGTGGGACACGCCTGATCCCGTCTGACACGAAGTGTCAGACCAGGAAAAATTCCGACTCTAGCCCTCAACGGCTTATCCGAGTATGCCAGGATCGTAAGAGGAGGAGTGTGATGCCTCGTCTCTGCTACAGCCCGCATCCGCGATCAACCTGAAGGGCATTAAAACACGAAAACTGTGAGTGGAAAAAATAAGCATTTTAATAAAAACATTTTCACATAAAAACGTTTATGCCCTTCACTAAAAGCATATGCATGCATTCAAAAACCGTTTATCAAAACGTTCATAAAACCATTTTTCAACCATATTCAAAACCTTTCCAGGGTTCATGCCCGGTTCCCATAAACCATCATGGCCCATAAAAACCTTTCAAGGGTTCATGCCGGTCCCCATAAACCGTCATGAACCGTAAATCCATTTATGGGTCCCCGATCCGAAATCACAAACTTGAAAACTATAAATCAATACATGGGAACGCAGCCCAAATCAAACACCAGTGGGACTCAGCCCAAATCAAACACCAGTGGGACTAAGCCCAAAACCATTCTCAGTGAAGTACTAAAACATCGAATACGGGGTCTCCGCCCCAAACCATTTCCAAAACGTCGAATACGAGGTCTCCGCCCCAATTCGCTTTCTATATCGTAAAACACGGGGTCTCCGCCCTCAAATCACTATCTGTAAAACTTCATACGTATCGACATACGTAACCCATCCGCGGCACTTCCGAGAAGATGCCAACCCAGCACACAGCCCCTAGGGAACACATCCCCGATATATGTCACGATATCATCTCTATACTAGTGTGCACACTACTTGGGGTCTCACTCCGAGTCTTTCCCCAGGAATTCTCTATCTGGGAGGCTCAATCTCTGGATTTAGTCCGAGCTCTCTCTCTCTGGATCTAGTCCGATCATCTCTCCGAAATATGGTCCGAGACCACATCATATCTCATAACTCCCACTCCTAGAACATGATCCCTATGGGGATACCCACTCTAGTTTGTGGATCGTGACTCACCAGGTCGACGTCTGGAGGAGACCATATAATCATATGGAGGGTTCATATACATTTTCCAAAACTCTTTCTTTCTTTCTCAAAACAGATTTCAACTGGGTCTCATACCCGATTCATATCAACAGGATTCCTCAAATTCAATTCAAATCCATTTCACAGGCCCCGGCGTAAATCCACTGTTCAATAGGGTTTCATGCCCGAATTCTCATTTCATAAACCGAACTGGGACTCAAGCCCGATTTCACAATCAATTGGGCCTCTAGCCCGATATCACGATTAACGGGGCCTCATGTAATGACCCATCCCGAATTATAGGATTAGATTAGTGGCTAATTATGATTAGTGAGGTTAATCCGTGATTAGTTGGGTGAAATCGGACGAACGATGCAAAATGACCGTTTTGCCCATGGGCGTGGGCAAAATGTTGAATTTTTATTCGGGAAGTCAAATGGACTTTGACCGATGACCGTGACGTAGTTCGTGATGTCACGAGTTCATAGACAGGTGGAACGTTCGATTCCGACATTCGAGGAAAAAGTTATGACGTTCGGAAGTTTAAGGGAAATTTGGTAATTTTGGTTAAAAGGGGCAAATAGTTGACTTTTGGACTGGGAGGTCCGATGGCCGAGGGTCGAGGACTGTTACGTAGATCGGGATGATACAAATCCGTAGACAGGCGGCATGCTGATATCGGACTTTGAACGGGAAAGTTATGGGTCACGGAAGTTCGATTTCACTATACATGTACTTCGAGATGATGATGACTTGTCTTATTCTGATTGGGCAGATATTTTAGGTGGGACCCATGGATGAGTGACAAGTGTCCCTCATCCCATTCGCTAAAACGCCTAAATTGTGGATCTAACTTAATTAAATAATATTATTTTAATAGTTTATAATTAATCCAATTACCACTCAATCTTAGCCCTCCATTCCAACTTAATCTCTCAATCCTCACCATTCATCTAATCCTCATCTCTCTCATCTGATCAGCATTTCTTCTTTGTTCTTCAAACACGCCCGAAAGCCATATTCTCCATTTCTTCATTCTCCATTTTCTTCAAACAAAAAAACCACCCCTTACCACCAACATCACCTTACCACAGCATGACCGTGTGAGGACTGATGAGACACGACGGTGACGTGAGGACAACGGCGAGCCACAGAGGCTCACGGCGGAGGAGAAAACCGAGACAGTGGGTTTTAGTTTAAAAATTCAAGTTTCGGTTTTGTGGCTTTTTACTCGATTCTATTAATGAGGTTGACTTCCTGGTGGTCTAAGGAGAAGGCCTAGATTGATTTTGAGGCTTGGGACGACATGGAGTGACGGTGGACGGTGGGGGAAGTCACCACCGCCATGGACAGTCAAGGAGGTACTGTTCTCCTTGTTTTTCTTATGTTTTTGATAGTTAGAAAGACTAAGTTTAAGTAAGGGAAACATTAGGGATTAAAATGGGATAAAATGAATCGAAAATATGGAAGTTATGGCCTTGAACCAGTCCAGACTGGTTCGGCCGGTCCAGGAACCAAAAAATCGGTTCAGCTGATTGTAGGAGAAGATGAATAGTGCCCACACGTGGGCTTCACGCGCGCGAGGTTCCATGGGCGCGTGTGGGCTCGTGAACAGTAATTTGGGGAAGTGTTCAACATGTGAAATCTTCTATTCGATGTAACGAACATTTTGGAACTGGTTTCGTGTCGATCGGACACCGTCTAGATAATGTTCGGGCCATCGGAAGGTTTCGGATCAGGATTTAAAATAGTTAAAAAATTCGGGAAAATTACGGGGCTTCAGTGAGAGGTTAATAAGGTAGTTAGCAACCCTCTAGATTGATTTGGACAGGTTTGGCAGTCTCGGTGACAATGATTTACCCGGTGAGGCTTACGGCACGCTAACCGAGGCGACAACATAGGACGGTTTGTGAGTGGACCTTGATTTCTAAACTGGGATGCATGCATTAATGTTTTATATGGATTATGAATATAATTCTATGATGTTTATTTGGATGATTTTGAATTATATGGTTTCACGCATTACGAGGCGATTTACGTGCTTGCACGTAAATCGAGGTTTTCTAGTTTTAGTCTGATTTTCCCTACTTATAGTTTTGGAAATAGTTTAATGAAATAGTTTTAGATTTGATAAAGAAAACTCGGGTCGAGACCCACTTGTTTGGAAACCCTCGGACTCGAAGTCCTTTTAGTGACGTTCTCGGGCCAGAGGCCCAATTGGTTCTTAAATGGATTTTGGATTTGGAAATATGGAATCCGCATGAGACCCATTTGATTTACGAACTCGGGCACGAGGCCCAGTTGGTTTACGAATCGAACTTGAGGTCCAATTTGTATGTGGATTCGGGCCTAGGGCCCAGTTATATGTTACGATGGTGATTTCGGGTCAGGGGCCCACAAATGGTTTTTATAGTTCATGATGGTTTATGGGAACCAGCATGAACCCTATAAAGGTTTTATGGGTCATGACGATTTATGGGAACCGGCTTGAACCCTTGAAAGGATTTTATGGTTCATGACGGCTTGTGGGGGCCGGGCATGAATCCTTGAAAGGTTTAAAGAATGATTTCAAAAGGTTTTTTGTAACTACCCGTCCCAAATTCCTAGATTATATTAGTGACTAATCATGATTAGTGAGGCTAATTCGTGATTAGTTGGGAAAAATTGGACGAACGACGTAAAATGACCGTTTTGCCCCTAGTCGTGGCAAAATGTTGACTTTTCAATCGGGCGGTCAAATGAACTTTGACCGATGACCGTGACGTAGCTCGCGACGTCACGAGTTCATAGACAGGTCGTACGTTCAATTCCGACGTTCGAGGAGGAAGTTATGACGTTCGGAAGTTTAGGGGCATTTTGGTAATTTTGGTTAAATGGGGTCAAATGCTGACTTTTTTACCTACAGGTCCGATGACCAAGGGCCAAGGACCGTTACGTAGAGTGGGACGATACGAATCCATAGACAGGCGGCACGTTGAAATCGGACTTCGAACGGGAAAGTTATAGGTCACGGAAGTTCGATTTCACTATGCACGTACATCGAGGCGGGGTTGAGTTGGCAAATTCTGATTGGCCAAATATTTTGAGTGGGTCCCATGGATGAGTGACAAGTGTCACTCATCCCATTTGCTAAATCCCTTAATTTGTGGATCTAACTAATTAAATAACATTATAATTATTATTATATAATTAATTTTAACAACTTTAAATCCTAACCATCCCTTCCTTCTAATCTCTCAAATCCTCACCACTCATCTAATCATCTAATCAATCTCTCTTCTCTCATCAGATCAAGTCATCTTCATCATCTTCATTTCCTTGTTTTTCCTCACATAACCCGAAAGCCCATATACCCTCCATTCCTCCATTTTCTTCAAACACACACACACACTACCCATCACACCATCCCTCTACTTACATCATTATGACCGTGAGGAGTGGTGAGAGACGAAGGACGGCGAGCCACGGCTGGGGAGGGTGGTGGCTCACGGTGGTGGACGACGGAGCTCGGCCGTGAGGTATGAAAACTTTGAAAATTCGAAATTTGGTTTTAATGGTTTTTACTCGATTTCTTTAATTGGGTAAGGTTCCTGGGGACCCTAGTAGTTTATTAGGATTTGTTTTGGGGCTTGGGGAGGCCGGGAAGAGCCGTGAACGGCGGTGGAAGGGTTTAAAATTGATTAGGATTAGGATTGGTTGATTAGGATTCATTTCGATAGGTTTCGGGGTATCAGAAGGTTTAAGAAGGGTTTAAAAATAGTTAAAAGTTCGGGAAAATTACGGGGCTTTAATGGGAGGTTAATTAAGTAGTTAATAACCTTCTATTAAAATTTGGACAGGTTTGGGAGTCCCGGTGATGGTGATTAGCTCGGGGAGCCGTATGGCACGCAAATCGAGGCGGCAGCTCGAACGGTCTGTGAGTGGACCTTGTTTTCTAAATTGGTGCATGCATAAATGTTTATTATATGTTTTAAATACTTGTTTGTGATGCCATGAGTGCATTTGGATGTGTGGTTACGTATAGGCATGTATTTGAAGGTTTCGGCCCTATACAGTCCCTATACGGGTCGGTATTTATTTATCGGTCTAAATGAAATGGTTTTGGATTTCAAAAGGATAAACTCGGGTATGAGACTCATTTGGTTTTGTCTCGGGCATATGACATTAGATATCGGGCACGGTGCCCAGCTGATGTTATATGTTCGGGCACGAGACCCAGTTATTTTACGGTGTATGATTTCGGGTCAGGGACCCTAGATGGATTTCAAAGTTCATGACAGTTTACGGGAACCGGCATGAACTCTGGAAAGGTCATTGTGGTTCATGACGGTTTATGGGAAACGGCATGAACCTTTGTCAGGTCATTCTGGTTCATGACGGTTTATGGGAACCGGCATGAATCCTGGTTGATGGATGTTGTGGATCATGACGGTTCAAGGGAACCGGGCATGACTGTTTATGTTATGTATATATATGTATTCATATACCTTCCTTTACTTGTTCTATTATCTCCTCCGGGGAGGGCCGTTGGCCTGGGTGGACCCCGGAGTAGTCACGGAGCACCGACTGAGTGGAGTCACCCCCCAGTTGGGTTCCTTACTCTCAGGAAGGCTATGATTACTATTACCTCGGGCAGGGTCAGTGGTCTGCGGGCATTGATCTTGACTTTGAGAAGACTCAGATTGAGACCTGGGTAGCACGCGCGTAGCTTTGGAAACCGTGATAGGATTGGTTGTGTGAATTATATGTATATGTGATGTATGCTATATATGATATATGATGTGTGTTTACACAGGTTTTGGGCAGTAGCCTGTATGGTTGGTTTCTTACGATTTGGGCCGAGTCCCTTATAGATTTGGGTAGTTGCCTGTATAGTCGTTTTCATTATGGTTCTTTCAATCTTGGTTTTGGGATTAGTCCCACATATGGTTCTTTCGGTTAAATGGTTTTCGAACGCATGCATGCTTTTTAGTGAAGGGTACAAATGTCTTCTTATGAAATGTTTTTATAAACTCTTTATTTTTGTCCATTCACAGTTTTTAATGTTTTGACTGCCCTTCTGGTTGACAGCTGATGTGGACTGGAACAGGGATCTAGATATCACATACCTCCTCCGGATCCTGGCGTACTCTGATAGCCCGGGAGGGCAAAGGTTGGAAATATCCCTTGTCTGACACTTTGTGTCAGACGGGAGCAGGGTCATCCCGCACTAATCTCGGGGGGAGGGGGGGGGGGGATTGGGATGGGTCCTGTCATTTTTCATATGCCATCGTTTATATATGATTGTCTCCTCCGGGGAGGGTCGTTGGCCTGGATGGACCCCGGAGTAGTCACGGAGCACTGACTGCGGGGAGTCGCCCCCTAGTTGGGTTCCTTACTCTCAGGAAGGGCATGGTTCGTAACCTCCAGGGAGGGTCATTGATCTACATACATTGACCTGGGTGGACCCTAGAGAGACTTGAGTTTGAGACCCCGGTTAGCACGCGTGTAGCTCTATATACCGTGACAGGTTCGGGGATATGAAATATAATGGATAAACATGATTTCAATTGGTTTGGGAAATTTTGTTTTATGATGATAAATGGATTTGGGCTGAGATCCCACATATGTTTACTATGTTATTGTTTTCTGTAAATGGTTTAGGCAGGAGCAGGTATTATTATGGTTGTTTAAACGTATGCGATTGGATAAATGGTTTTACTATGCATGCATGTTTTTTAGTGAAGGTTTATAAAGGTCTTTATAAAATGTATTTACGAACTTATTTCTTTTTGTCCACTAATAGTCTTTCTGTTTTCAATACCCTTTAGGTTGGATACGATGCGGACTGTAGCAGAGACCGAGATATCACATACCTCCTCCGAATCCTGGAGTACTCTGATAGCCCGAGAGGGCAAAGGTTGGAAATTTCCCTTGTTTGACACTTCGTGTCAAACGGGATCAGGGGCCTTCCTCGTTAATCACGAGGGGATTGAGGACGGGTCCGGACACCTCAATCCTAAAAAAATAAAGCAACGGGGCCTCAAGCCCAATTTCACAACCAATAGGGCCTCAAGCCCGATAGTACAGTCAAATGAGCCACCAGCCCGATATTACAACCATATGGGCTTCAAGCCCGAATCATAAATCAACGGGACCCTCGGTCCGACCGTATAACTCAAATAGACCCTCGGTCTGATTTCTAGTCAAATCAAATGGAGTCCAAGTCTGAGAGTTCGTAAATCAAATGGGTCTCGTGCCCGATTTTGTATTTCCAAATCTGAAACCAATTCATTAAACCCTCGTTGAAACCTAGCACGTATAAGCATCGTATAAAATCGGCAATCTCGAAATACGTGCAAATACGTAAATCCTAGGCTACCACAAAAAATGCACTCATGGCATCACAAAACATGTATTTAAAACATTTATAAACATTTATGCATGCATCGAAATCATAAAACAAGTCCTCTCACAGACCATCCGAAGCCGCACCTCGATACGCGTGCCATAAGCGTCTCCTGGGCCAATTGTCACCTACGGGATTCCCGAGCCTGTCCAAATTAATTTAGAGGGTTACTAACTGCTGATATAACCCCTCAGTAAAGCCTCGTA
Organism: Prinsepia uniflora; assembly: GCA_032719365.1. Taxonomy (NCBI): domain Eukaryota; kingdom Viridiplantae; phylum Streptophyta; class Magnoliopsida; order Rosales; family Rosaceae; genus Prinsepia; species Prinsepia uniflora. The sequence goes on along the minus strand of CM064861.1, from coordinate 53,557,561 downwards.
ATTTTCCAGAATTTCTAACTATTTTTAAACCCAAACCTAAACCTTCGAACAACATGAACTATATCAAAACGATATCCGATTGATACGAAACTAGTCCCAAAATGTTCGTTAGATCGAATAGATGATTTCACATGTTGGAACTTTCCACAAAGGAGGAAGAACGTGCCCTCACATGCCCCAAATATGTCCTGCACGTGGGCCTCACGCGCCGAACTGTTCATCTTCTTCTCCAGCGATCGAACCGGTCCAAACCGGGTTCTTGTACGGTCCAGTCTAGCTGGACTGGCGTGACCGTTCCGGCCATTTTCCCTCCATGTATTTAAAACATTTATGCTTGCATCGAAATCATAAAACAAGTCCACTCACAGACCGTCCGAAGCCGCACCTCGATACGCGTGCCATAAGCGTCTCCCGGGCCAATCGTCGCCTCCTGGATTCCCAAACTTATCCAAATTAATTTAGAGGGTTACTAACTACTTATATAACCCCTCACTATAGCCTCGTAATTTTCCAGAATTTCTAACTATTTTTAAACCCGAACCTAAACCTTCGGACAACCCGAACTATATCGAAATGATGTCCGATTGACACGAAACCAGTCTCAAAATGTTCATTACATCGAATAGATGATTTCACGTTTTGGAACTTTCTCAAAAAAAAAGGGAGCATGTGTCCTCACGCACCCCAAGTATGTCTTGCGCGTAGGCCTCAAGCGCTGGAGTGTTCATCCTCTTCTCTAGCGATCGAAGCGGTCCGAACCGGGTTCCTGTGCAGTCTAGTCCAGTTGGACCGACGTGACCTATTCAGCCATTTTCCCTCGTTGTTTTCTGTCCTTTTTCTTCTTAATTAATCCTAAAATTCCTAATATGAACCTAGGAACTTGTTTGGATGATCAAAATAAGGAAAAACATAGAAAACCCACGGTTTTGATTTCCTTCCTCACGGTCTAACATTTTCATTTTCCACCCACGACTCCTCACCATCACAAACATCTTAGAACCATCCTAGCAACCTAATAACCATCTCCAAACCACCCAAAATCAACCTTAACGTAAAAATCGAATTAAAATGAGATTTGGGTCTAACCGGGTACCTTGCTCGGGTTCATGGCCGCCGTCCACGGCGGCATTGTTCCTGGCCGACCACCACCTTCCTCAATCCTCTTCTCACTCTCTTGGGTCTCACAGATGATGATAGGGTTGAACGGTTTGGATTTGGGGTGATAGGTTTGATCGGTTTTGGGTTGGAAATGGGAAAAATGATCGATGAGAAAGGAAGGTGATATGCATGAAGGAAAAGGAATGGCCAGTGGATGGGTGCCACTTGTCACTCATCCATTGGTCCAATGAAAAATATTTGGGCCCACTTAAGTCCAAAAGTAATCCATCTCGAAATTCGTGCAATAGTGCCTTCGAATTTCCGTGAACTGTAACTTCTCCGTCAAACGTCTGAATTCAACGTGCCACCTGTCTACCGATTCGTATCGTCCTGATCTACGGAACGGTATTCTGCCCTCGGCCATCAGACATCCCGGAACAAAAGTCAACTCTTTGCTCCTTTTCAACTAAATTACCAAAATGCCTCCGAACATCGGAATATCATAACTTCTTCCGCGAACGTCAGAATCGGGCGTGCCACTTGTTTATGAACTCGTGACATCTCGAACTACTATACAATCATCCTCCATTTGACTACCTGAATGAAAAGTCAACGATTCGCCCATTCCAAGGGCTAAATCGTAATTTTACCCTCCTCGTTTGCTAATCCTCGTCTAATCCCTGATGAGTCTCGCTAATCCGTCATTAATCTCGTTAATTCGGGACGGGTCATCACAGTAGATCTTTTCATGGTTTAATTTCAAATTAGATGGAAAAAAGGAAGAAAAACATGGAGAATCGAGAGAAAAATACCAGGGGAAAGTCGCGGGTCTGGGCGACTCGATTTGCAGGAAACTGGATCGAGGCCAGAGGTAGACAGTACGCCGCGTGGCTCCCATGCGCTGCCACTTCAGGTGGCGCAGGGGCGCGTGGAGTATATTTTTTTTATGTGTTCAACATGAAAGTGGTAGTATTCTATCATACAAGTTTGACGGTACAGTTTTCGAGGCGATTAGATATCATCTCAGGGTAGTTTTGATTGTCCGAAGGTTTTAGGAGATATTTTAATATGATTAAAAATCTCAGAAAATGTTGAGATTAATAAGTGGGTTAATTGGAATGATTGGTGACCCCTTAGAAGTGATTTTGGCATGTATTAATGTTCATGGATTTTATAGCGAAACATGTCGTCTAGTTCGGTCGTGCGAAAGGTAGGAGTGAGTCGAATTTTGGTTTTCCTTAAATCCTATGCATGCTAATTAAGTGATTTAAATTGTATTCCTAGGTGTTTAATGGTAATTGCATGGTTGGAAATTTAATCCAATTTTCGATGATTTTTATGAATATTTTATTATTATTTTATTACATGTTTTACGAGATTTTCTGAACCTTATGTTTTGGATTATCATTTTGATCGTGGACTTGAGTTGACTACGATTGGGACATATGATTTTGCAAGTGTTGGATTAATTATATTTTTTAAGGATTTTTATAGATCTCGATGATATCACAGAGATTTCAATTTGACACATTTTGCAAGGAAATTGGGTATATTAAATCTTGGATCCTCAATGAGTTGTGGGAAATGGTTTTACCCTGATTCTATCATGTTTACATGATTTGGTCAATGATTGGTTGACTTGGATTTGATACGATTTTACGAATATTTTATTGGTCCGTTTTATGAAGATCGTGGACGTATATGTGAATTGGGTTAGACCCGAGGTTTCACTTTGGTTTTGGTTTCTGGTCTTCGTTCGTGTTAAGGGTATGTGATTATTAGATTGTGGTCCATCGGTATAAGTGATGGTTGTGATGTCTGGGATGATGTTCGTGATGCTTGTGATGATTGTTGTGATGACTATAATGATATGATGTGGAGACCCTCCTTGGAATGCCAGATTGGTTGGAAAGTTTCGGACATTGAGGTAAAGCTCCGTATTTCCCGAGACCGATATTGTGAGCAGTCTCAGACGTTGAGGTTATTCTCCGTAGTTCCTGAGACTGGGACCGTGAGTTAGACATCAAGGTAATGCTCCACAGTTCCTGTGTAACACCCCGAAAATTCGAGGATTTGAATATTGTGATTTAATGTATGAATTGACATTTTTATCCTTGTGAATGGATGGCCAAATTGTTGACTTTTTGATATGTGGGTCAAATGGACTTTGACCAGTGACCGTGACGTAGTTCGGGACGTCACGAATTCATAGACAGGTGGCACGTCCAATTCAGACGATCGGGGAAAAAGTTATGGCTATCGGAAGTTCAGGGGCATTACCGTAATTTGGACTTTGGGGGGGGGGGAAATGTTGACTTTTCGTTGGGCAACTAAGTTTCACATGACTCAAGGACCGTTAGGTAGATGTCGACGTCCTGAGTCCGTAGACAGGCGGCACGCCGAAATCGAACTTCGTACGAGGAAGTTATGGTCAGAAACGTGAAATCGGGAGGTTCGTGTATCGGTTTTCGTGTCGAATATTTTATTCTGAAATTCTGATTGGAGGACACCTGGTGAGTAACAAGTGTCACTCACCCATTGGCTAGATTGGATGAGTCCACTATGGGTTTAAATACCATTAAAACCAATTTTTAATTCCAGCCATTGATCTGAAACCTCCAGATCTGATCTCAGCCCTTGATCTCATTTCTGAGATCTAATCTGGGCCGTCCATCCATTTCCCTCCATTTCTATATATTTTCTCACCCGACACCCTCACTCACTGTCCATTGATCCAAGACTTATGCATTGCACCTAGTTTCTGTGTCTGTGTGTTGTTGGACTCACGGGGAAGGACTGAGGCATGGCGGCAGACGGCAGCGAGGTGAGCCGGTTTCAAAACCCGAAACGGTTTCAAAAACTCAGGATTTGGTAATTTAAATTCCAACGCGCATTTTTGTTTTCAATTGACCCTAATCAGTTCCATGTACTGTTAGGAACCAAGAGGGCTTGCTTTCGTGGTGTGAGGTGGCCCGAACAGAGGACAAACGGCGACGGCAACCGGGATTGTGCATCGAGGTAAGTCTTCGATTCAGTCCTTGTTTATTGATTTAGGTAGAACCCTTTTTGGGATTGAGACGAACATCTAGGAACAAACTAGGACAGAAATGGTTGAGAATTGAACAAATGGTGACGGGGTCATGATCGCGGGTCTGATCGACCCAAGTTGCAGAGATACGGGTCAACCCGTCTGAGGACAGAGGTGATGACGTGGCACCCTATCAGACTGTCAGGTGACGTGGACCAACCGTTAGCCGACACGTGTCACATGTCAGTGCACAGTCAGCACTGGCATGTCAGTGACGTGGCCTAGTCAGCGACTGCCACGTCTCACTGACATGTCAGTGACGTGGACCAGTGCCGTGCTGACACGTGGAACCTGTCACATCTAACACGTGGCACCAGTGCCGTGCTGACACGTGGCACCTGACAGATCAGACCTGACAGCTGTCAGATGACGTCAGTAGTGACGTCAGCGATGACGTCAGCAGGGACTGTTTCTGCGTTGACCGATGCGTTGACCGGCGCGTGGGGGCGCGTGTGAACAGTGTTTTTGGTAGGACCACCACCATTCTTTAGGTTTCGACGATCCGGATCCAATGGCGGTGGTTTCGGGTCGATCAGAGATCATTAAGTTGGTCAAAATGAGGTTTATTGCCTTGAGAAGCGCGTTCGGACGGCTTTTCCCAGCCGGTTTCAGCCTAGGATTTCATGGTTGAATGTTAGGGGTTTAAATTGACCTTTACGAATACTATGGACTTGGCAGGGATTGTACATTTGTACCAGGACGAGGGTATACGTTCGGTTCTTAGTTGGATTGTACTGTGAGTGGGCCCGATTTCTTTAAACCCTTGCATGCTTAAATGTTTTCTGATTTACTTATATGTTCACATGCTGGAATCAATAAATGGTTTTGATGATATTGAAATTTCGGTTATGGCACGTTTCACGGTATTTGGGCATGAGACCCGTTTCATGAAACGTAACGATCGGTTCAGATTTTACCTATGTATACATATATGTTTTGCATGTGGATATCAATAAAATGTATTTGGTACTACACTGTATAGATCCTTTCATATGTTACTGTCTCCTCCGGATGAGGTACCCCGGAGAGGTCACGGACGTCTAGAATGTCCAGCATCAATGACGCTAAGCATCGGGGATGCTGTACCCGAACGGGGTTCAGGGATTAAACTCGGAAATTAAGACCCGAGTGGCACGCGTAGCCTTGTGATTGTGACCTTATTGGACATCAGGGACGTCAGACATCAGGGATATCGGGATTGGAGTGTATAGTGCAGTGGCTAAAATTATGTTTACTGTTTTACTATATGCCTTATGGTTTATATTATATGATTGATGGTTTTAAATTCGGCTGCATGTATGTTTGGAAAACGGAGGGGTAAATTATATGTTTTACTTATCAAATGATTTTATAAACTTGAGTTTCGGTCCACTCACCCTTAATGTTTTGGTAACCCCTCCAGGTCGTGCTAATGAGGTAGAGGAGGAACCTGAGGCTGAGGTATAGATCCACTTCTGTGTACCTGAACCCCTGTTGGGTGGTGTACCCGCAGGTTTATGTTAGAGTCGTGCTCGCAACTTGTAGTTTGGATTTCATCCCTTGTCTGACATCTGTTTATTTTGGATTTGATGTAAAACTTTAATTTGGTTTTTATCTATTTGAACGTTCAAGGTTAAAATTGGAACATTATTTTGGGTGTCAGACGGGAGCAGGGCACGTCCCTATGTGGTCCCAGAGAGGATCGGGGCGAGTCCTGTCAACTTGGTATCAGAGCACTAGGTTGTGGTCAGTACTAGGTTATGGTCAGCATGCTAGACTAGCGATTAGTACTAGTTACTTTTCGAATTTAAGGATAATGTTAACTGATCTATGCCTCTTGACAGTTGGTTATGCCTCCTAGGAGAATTCCTCATACACGAAATGACGAGGATCTGGAAAGGGAAATGGAATGCGCAAGCATTGAGCGGGCTCAACGTCTGGGTTATGGTCAGCATGGTAGACTAGCGATTAGTACTAGTTACTTTTCGAATTTAAGGATAATGTTAACTGATCTATGCCTCTTGACAATTGGTTATGCCTCCTAGGAGAATTCCTCATACACGAACTGACGAGGATCTGGAAAGGGAAATGGAATGCGCAAGCATTGAGCGGGCTCAACGTCTGGGAACCACACCTTTCAACGGGTTCAATAGTAAACTCGATCTCCCGCGATGGCGGTAATCTAGGTAAGTCTTCTGGGAACACATCCGGAAACTCACGCACCACCGGTATCCCGTCGATACCCGGAGTATCAACCAGATCGGACACGACATGCGCCAGATAACCCTGGCATCCCTTCCGTAGAAGTTTGGTAGCAGTAAGTGAAGAAATCACTTCAGGAGGCGAACCATCACGTTCCCCCGGAAAGATAACCTCCAGCAAACCCGAGCTCCGCAGAATCACTTGCTTGCTACAGTAATCGATGAGCGATCCATGCTCCGATAGCCAATCCATCCCTAGGATTATATTGAAGTCGTGGATATCCAGAATAATTAAATCCGCTGGTAAATCCACATCCTCAATTCTTACCGGGCACTTTCGAATCACCTGATTCACATGGTACACGATGCCCATCGGGGTGCCAACACCCATTTCGCAATCTAAGGCTGATACCACACAATCAAGCATACCAGCACAACTCTTCGAAATAAAGGAATGTGTAGCCCCCACATCCATCAATACACGTACAAGAAGGTTTAGGATATGTAGTGTACCTGTAACCACGCCTGGGGCAGTCCTCGCCTGCTGCTGGGTCATTGCAAACACTTGAGCCCTAGGCCCTCCATTCCGTCCGCGCCCGCGCGCGCCACGCCCAGCACCACGGTCACCTCCCTAACCGCGACCTCCATTAGTGTGGGAAGCCGTGCTCTGCACCGCACTAGAGCCCCCAGTGTCGTTGTTCTTGGGAAACTGCGGGCAATCACAGGCATAGTGGCCCTCCTCACCGCAAGTAAAACAAGTTACTAGCCTTGGCCTGTTTGAATGCCCACCAGAAGCACCGCTCCAAGATGAACGCTGCCCAGAGTTGTATCCTGATCCTCTGCCCTGAGAGCCTCCGCGTCGACCTGACCAGCCACGACCCTTGAAGGATGAGGGTGCTCCCTGTAGCCCCTCCCTTGTTGTTCTTCTGGCCTGATGGCCCACGGTGTGGGCGATCCTGTCGTCGCCCCTCGCCCGAAGGCTGTCGTGTCTGGTGTGCTGCCAGACTGGCCTAGACACGCACCGTAGCGTCGACCAAATCTCTCAGTGAAGCATGAGTAGCAGCAGTCACACTTGCCCG